>JAGDQP010003436.1:0-56008 GCA_022664845.1 Lepisma saccharinum | reverse complement strand
CCGGGAGCTTGGTTGGGAGGTTCTTATGCATCCACCTTATAGTCCGGACCTGGCACCGAGTGATTACCATCTGTTCCTGTCCATGGCGAACACGTTTGCTGGTGAAAAATTCGCTTCAAGAGAGGCTTGTGAAAATCGACTGTCTCAATTTTTTGCCAATAGGGACAAGGGCTTCTATGAGAGGCATCATGATATTACCTTCCAAATGGCAACACGTTATCGAACAAAACGGCGCATATGTGACCTAAATCGGATCATTCTAACTATGGTAAGTCAAGCCTTCAATGTCATGCAAAAATAATGGATTACTTTTTACTACACCAGATATGTGTAGATGAATAAACTGAGATGAATATGTATGTGAAAGTATCTGTCTAATTTACTCCAACTGTGACTATTTATTACCTTGAAGCAAAGGTACGCTGAACATTAATTTTAAGCGTAACCAAATATCAAGAGTATCATCCTAATTTGCTGTGAATATGAATTAAAAATGCCATACCAAATTTTTTATCTGTCACACAGAAAACAGGTGTGAAAATATAAAAGTGGCATTTCACTCATGTCGCTTTAACTTTTAGAACGTAACCACATACCTGAAAAATTACATGAATCACGATATGTAGATACAAGAAGGTTTCATACGTCCTAAAATGAATAAATAAAAAGTGTATGTTAAACTTACCTTCCATTTGGCGTGATCATGTATATACTTGGCGGTTTAAAAGGAAATTCACGAGGAAAAACTAACTTCCCATGATACAGGCCTCCCTCATACGGTGTTCCTTCAGGGCCTTTGACAACGTAGTGCCTATAAATCAAGATATTTAAATATTACTGCATACTCTTGTTTCTGACAGGGTTAAAATAGAAACTTATTAATGATTGGATGAATTACTTATTGCTAACTTCATTGATAGTCAGCTCCAACGACATACTGCATGTATAGCAACGTGTCGGAGGAAGAAATTATTGAAAAGGCTGTATCTACCTATTTTTACTTTAATTAAGAGACAATGAATAAAAATTGTTTTCAGTTATGCATTAGACAACGAAGGGAAAATTTTACTCTATGCCTTTGTAGAACAGTTTAACTTTTATTGAAATAAAGAAATCTGCTGTATTTTTGTGAATAGGGAGCTCTAAAATAAGTTCAGTTTCAATGTGAGGGAGGAGAACTTTAAACATGATTTTCAGACGGCTTATCATTTTCTACTCACTCAGAAAGGATATGTCTATAGCTTGTTTATAACAATGCACTACTCTATAGGCCCGTGGAATATTTTTCTTTACAATAACATCTGTTTCACCACAATATACTTGTTACCCTATGAATGTGTAAAGACGTTCAATACTGTTCACTTACGAAAATAGAAACCTCTCTATAGTGATCTCACTAAAACAGGAAAGTTGTTTATCTAAGAATAACCCGGCAATGGCATTTTTTAAAATCTAATAGTCAGTAAGTGTTGTACAAAGCACTTTCATAATATTTGAAGCGCTATAAATTTTCAACTAGTTCGAGTAACAAAGCAACCTTTTTTGTTTATTTACAGAATCTGTAGAGACTTACATTCTACAACGTTTTGTGGATTATTAAAATTGGTTCCACATAACCTTTATTTCCCCGAGAACGCTTTTTATTTGTCAAAAAGTTCTATTTTCGGGATTTTCTAATATTGAAGGATTACAAATAACAAGGTGATTTTTTCTTTTAAAACACAGAATCTACCCATGAGCAAGTATTACAAGAATAAAAATTACATTGTTACAAGTAGTCCTTCACTAAATGTAAACATTACATTTAGTGAAGACATTACAATGTCTCCCCCCCCCCAAACATTAAAATAAAAGAATAAAAGACTTTAATAAACTCAACAAACCATAAAACCCACCACAAAAAAGACTATTTTATAAGATTTGCAAGGACGCTATGGTGAGCTCTCTAGTTCAAATAGGAAAGCAGTTGTGTTCAATTCTGAAGTCCCTGAAATGGCGATTTTTGGTCATATTTGCGACGCATATTTGAGGAGGTTCCTAGTTTCTTTCTTCACAAATCTGAAAAATTACGTTTTTATTCAGAAAGGATGATATAAAAAGCCTGTCCAGGTTTAATAAAAATCAGAAATGGTAAGGCAAGGAGAAAAAAAGCAAATATCACGTGAAATAACTAATACAAGATAAACCGTAATAAGTACCATGACACGGAACACAAACTATGAAAATCTAGAACATTATTATTATTTTTACAATTTTCGAGAGAGAGAGAGAGAGAGAGGGGGGGGGGGGGAGAAAACAGACAGACAAGTGACTATGCTAGTTCCGAAGCACAAGCACATGTAACTTTTGTGGTCGTTAGTGTGGTTTGGGCTTTTGTCCACTGTGTTCCAAATTTACCACAACTTGTACATTACAGTATCACCCTATCGACATGGAAACAATTTGTACTTTGTGGACAAATATAGTTTTTTTCTTACATGTGATTCTTTTTTAAAATTTTCCATTTCACATGCTTCAAAGTTTGGCACTTCAAGGTTCACAGTTTGTCACCATCAGTTGTGTAGTTTTAACATGTAGCCTATTTTGTTACTGGAAACCTCTACGCCTAAGAGCAATTAAGTAGTTTTTAAAGATTCAAAATTGTAAAGTCAAACCACAATTACCCTACTTGACCCTAGACTTAAGTTTTAACTGATTCTTATAAAAAATATCCTATTTTCAATTCTGGTTCTATCTCTACTCCTTGCTTCATAATTCGTGCCTCAAAATAAGAAAAGAACTAAAAAGATATGCTGTTTTTGTACTGTCTTCGTAGTTCAGGTCACATATAATGAAAAATATTTAATATAGAATAAACAAGAACGGTTCATACCATTCCAAGATGTTGGATGGCAAGGGTTCTGCCACTACATACGGTACGGGATCTTTCTTCAGTCTCAGGTAGTCCTGCTTCAATCGAGCTGTGGCACTATTTGTTTTCCGACTCATGATCACCTTACGATCTTTTCATAATGAGCTACGAAACCTACAAAAGAAAAATATACATGTTAAAAAATTCATTAACACCTAAAACTTGAGATTACGATTACTATTAGGTGTGACTGAAATCATCAGATCGTATGTACAGTAAACAAAGTGAGCGGCTTAGCGAGGGGGTAGCGGAAGTTGTAGACCAAAACTTAAATGCGTCATATAAGTCCAGTTTCAGGTAGCTCAAACCGGTAGTTGGCACTTGAGTTTACAATAAACATATATACTGCTTTTATATTGTTAAAATCAAGCTATCTGTGAAATTTGAGCAGCGATTTAACCTGGCTATATTGAAGAAAATTCCAATGATTTCTTTTTTAAAGGAAGTCCATACGGACGATTGCATGTCACATACTCGAAGTTTTCGAGCGTGCAGCAGGTCTCCTTTTTAAAAATTTCAGTTTCTTAAGTGAAGAGACAGCCGTCACATGTCCCAGGAATGACGTACCTTGGCAGGCAACTTTCTGAAAAGGGGAAGGTAGCTGCCAGAGCCTATATTCCAGGTACCATCATGGTATTCACGTTGTAGTACTGACAAAAAGACTGGAAAACTTACATGATGACCAAGTGAGTGAGGCTCGAATCCACGCTGCCTCCCACTGTTTCGGCGAAGTCAGTGATCGTAACCCTAGAGATAGCAACGAGCTCAATTACAACAATCGCTAGTACAATGGACTATTAAAGCTATTACATTTCCGTATCGTTATCATGGTAACCATGAAGAACTTGTGCAAATATAGGGGTTTAAAGTGTGGTAGTACTAAGTTGGCAGATGGCTAATGAAACTAATGACTGTTAACATTTCTCAGGAATTTTTTTTAACGACGAACCAAACGAGGAAAAAACATTGTTCTACCTCCAGCCAATACGAAGCATACTCACTGTAATACTCAACACTATGCAAATATGCAAACATATTTAAATTATATCTTTTTGTTCTATTAGCAGTTAACTACAAAGTTTTGTATACCATATTCAATACGCACATCAATTGCATTCAACTCAACACTGATGCAAGTTTTAAGTGCAGAACAAAATAAATCCTTAACAACATTTGCCGCAAAACTTTTATTTGTAGTGTTGCCCCATTTGTTTGACCATGAAACACGTTAGTTAGAGGACTCCTCGCTTCAACCCCCTTTTTAACGTTTTTTCAAAATATTAAAAAAACTAAGAGTATTATCAAAAATGTAAGTTCATAACGCACTAGAACTTAAAAATTACAATGGACAGCGATCTCGAGATCTTTTCCACAGATAAGTGATACGTTATCAAAGATTATGACGTCATTATTTAATTGAAGTCTCAGCACTCATCAATCGACAACATTTCGAGATCGCTGTCCATTGTATTTCATAGTAATTTGTAAGTTCCAGTGAGCTATGAACTTACATTTTTGATAGTACTTTTAGTTTTTGAAATATTTTGAAAAATGATGGAGCGAGGAGCCCTCTCAACGCAGACATAGAACCGAATGGAATTTTATTTCACGTCTTTACGCAACTTTGGTTCAGGCCGATGGGAAAATTGGTGGAATGAAGAAAGGGGTAGGACACGGGAAAACCCCGAGACAACTTACGCACACAGGTTTTGCTCGCTACAAAGCCCAAATGGAACAAGCCGGGATCGAACTGGGGACCTCATGCACCAGAGGTGAGCACTCTATCACTGAGCCACCGCGGCCCCACAGCAATACAGGAGACGTCGTTGCGTACGACTTGTACAGTTGATTGCCTACTTTCCACCGAGAATGACCAACGTAAGACTGAAGATCCTCACCAAAGTATAAACATTAATAAGACACAAAAGTATGGTCAACTCCTACTAAATACGAACGGCTAGCAACTATCGATGGTCATTGTGAACAGGATTTGAATATGTTCTGACTTTTCAGTAGCGATTTCCAAATATGAAAATTACGAAAAGTCAGAAATTATTTTGTTGTTTTTTGAAATCATTTTAAGTGCGTTCAGTGGAAGTGAGTGAAAAGAGGAATTTGAATTTATTTAAGGTCTTTAAGCATTTGTGCCGTCCAAAGGGAAAACGCCGTATCTGCACATTCGACCGAAATAGAGTTATTTAATAAAAGGTATACCCCATGAAGTCAATTTCGGTCAAATATTGCAGATACGGCTTTCTGCCTTTGGGCAAAGGTCTGCCGTGCTTAGAAAAAAGGCTGTATCTCAAAAATTGTACAAACTGGGTTATTAACATCACGTAGAACACATGAATTCAATTTCGGTCAAATACTGCAGATACGGCTTTTTGCCTTTGGATGGCAGATATGAGGCTCAGGCCGAGGGAGGATAGGGGAGAACTTGGAAGGTAGATGCCAGGGCCTATTTTGTAGGTACCAACCCGGCATTTGCCTGGTGTGACTAAGGGAAAACCTGTCAGGATGGTCGATTGCTGGGATCGATCTCAGAACATCCCGAATGCTAAGCCAGCGCTCGATCAAAGAGGGCCTTATTAGGAAGTTTCTTCTGCAACTGACAACCAATTAAAACCGGTCAACCAGAATCGAAGTTAAAGAATTCATAGACAATCATTGCTCCACAATAGCATCTAATTTAAAGTGAATGATAAATCCTAAACGGATATTATCTCCACTCTTCCATATACTTGGGTAAAAATAGGAAAATATCACAAATAATGACACAAAAATTGTTTCATTTTTATTTTTGACAATTATGATACTAACAGCATCAAAAGCCATCAGCACTCGTGTCCCACCTTTTAAAAGATATTTTGAAATAACGGACAAATGATGACCAACAACAATATTTTGGATAGAGACCCAAATACGGCTTCAGAATACCTACCGGATGAACTGATTCACAATTACAATGTGTTTGTTTTCGATAAGAAATCCGCAAGCCTGTATAGTATGGCGTAATAACCCATGTGTTGTAACTACTCATCGAAAACAAACATATTGAAATTGTGAGTTAGTTTCCTCCTATGGATATTCTTAAGAATTATTGGGGCTGCTTTTCAAAATATTATTGCTCGTCATTTGCCCGTAATTTCAAAACATTTTTTTGTTTTTAATTTGGGGTGGGTGGGTGTAGTGAGGGCTCTTAAATGCTATAGACTTTAAACAGGTCTTGTATATCTAAACTGGCTTCCGTATTTGGACTGAACTTTCAAATGTCAGCATTCATTACCACGAACAGTTTTATATGAACGATTCTCAAAAACCGGATGTACAACCCGTAGGATATATTCATATTAGGTAACGCGAACACTGCAGTGTTATTAACGATACAACATCTGTGCATACTAATCACTGAAACTGGACAAACTTGTGTTTCTTTTCTTTTGGTATTTCATTATAAATGCTATTCGTACTACTTCCAGAGTGATTTAATTTGTGGTTACAGCGTCCTACATGAAATTGTGAGCTTCTAATAACGGACATAATGTTTTGTTAAAATTAACTCGAATCACTTTGTTAAATGAACGAGTGACATCACACGTACCATCCACTGAAGTCAAGAAGGTTAGGTTATGTGAAATTAGACGCGCCTAAGCCGAGAGAAGGTTAGGAGAAGAAGTGTACGGAGCTGAATAGACTGAATGGGATCTTGTGAAAGTCGTACCTCGCGCTCACATAAGCTACCACGTACACCTCCGAGCGACAGTGATCACATTGTGGCAATGGATGTCAATAGCTTTCACAACCCAGTAATTTGAATAAACCACAGGTAAGATTTTTTCTATTTTTATAAGCTGTTCATTTATTGTTAGGAATAGTTAATACTTGCATTGCTTAAAACATATTAATACCGGTACATTTTCATTTTTAAATATTTTTAAGAAAGTATAATAAAACTAACTTATGTCAATAGTTGACTGCAACGATGGGTTACAATGGCTATTGAAGCAAGTCTATTCATTCCAACAATGAAGAAAACGGAAGATTTTCTTCGATTCTTTTAGACTGTGTTTGTCTACGAGTCGACCAGTCAGTCGACAAGATTATAATTTATGAATCTAATACGACTGCAGTATGCTTTAGGAACTGAATGAGGAATAGCTGAAGCATGAACTGGGTAATGTTATTTTGTGCTAATAATAAAGGTACTTATAATCAAAATCTGAAACTCCAAATTTTTGGTATATAATAATATTATACAGACCTGTTATGGGGAGGAATTGTATATTTTTATCAGGTCCCCCACCAGAGATATATACCTGTGAAGTACGCACTTTTTTCACTTTTCTGCATTTTTAATAATTTCTATTAAAAAAGAGGACACGTCTAAGGGTTGAAACTTGGTGAATAAGCACTTCTATATCAGACCTCTTTATCCAGAAAAGCTCACCTTTCTGATCATTTGCCTTCTTGCAAAACTCGTCTGCTCAACTAGGAACTTTTAACGTCAGTGACTTACTTTTTCAAACCTACTTTTCACCCTGTTGTACTTCATGGACGATAATGGCTAATACATAGTCTTGTAGCTCACAATTTGCTGACCATTTTGGTTTTTGTTCCACATCGATAGAACAACTACGGCTGAGATACTTCAGATTCGGTAACCCCTTACACCACCACCAAATGGCGCATCTTCGAAAACAAATATGGCTGCCACTCGAAACCTAAAGTCACTAAAATTAAAATAATGATTGTTTTGAACTAAGAACATAGTAAAGTAACTGCACATCAAAAATCAGATTTTTTAAAAATTGTCAAGCAACGATTTATTCCTTTCCTGGACCACTTGACATGGATTTACCCCGGTGTAAAATGGCTCTTGCTGTATCCGTGCTAACTTCTAATAAATAAATAAAAGAATGATCTTGGGGAGAAATGTCTGTCAAGGGAAGAAGTTAAGGACAGGACTTTCTGGAGCAGACCAGAAACATCAACCCCACGTAGATGAGAAACGACTGAGAGAAAGAAGATGATGCAGTAAAACCCTATATTATTGTTCCAATTTTGTACCTTCATTTACTATTATTGCAGTTGGACACATCTTCCTCGCCGTGCGAACGTGCCTTCATCAATGAACAAAGCTCTGGTATCGAATAGTGTTGAGCATAGAATATCGTTAGATAGACTTTTGGATAATACACAGGAATCGCATCTAACCTTATCCAGCGGAAACTTTTTGGAAAAGCAGTGATAAATATTTTCCTCTTCATTCTATTTAGTGCAGTATCAATGAACGATAACGCCTACCAGCATCTGTTTTGATCCTATTAATGTCAATGGTCCCTGGTCGATTCAATGGTCGACTGTGAATTATATGGAACGATACCAACGCTGCTGTTGTATCCATGTAATCAAAGAAGACACGAAAACAAGTACGCTACTTTTGATAATTCGATCAGATTCATTCTTGTGTCACATTAAAGAACCATATACGCTTTATTTAATCCGTCAACAGCAATAGGAGTCAATTCAAAGCTTTGTGAGAAACCTAAAAACTATGTTTCTAAAGCCGTTAAATCCTGACTACACTGAGTACCGTAAACAGATAGATCTATGATGTTACAGAGACCGGTTAGCGCTTTATGTCTATGACGACTCAGCAAGGAAAAAATGCTTACAGTACACATACAAGTGTCCAAATATGTTGTTGAAATGAAGCAGTATCTCAAACGCATACACAGACGATGCTCTGCACGAAATGCAACTTCTGATATTCCTGTGGTAGCCGTAAAGCGGTTAGTGGCGACTGCCGAGCTTGTACGCAGAACAGCCATTATTTTAATAGTCCTACTTGGTATTATCTCCAAAGTAAGGTGCATACCTCGGTTATGTCTGCAACAGGAATACAACTACTAGATGCGGACAATGATATGGGCAATCAATTAAAAAAAGTCTATCTGAATGATGTCTTGCATATTATATCTAATCTTCAGTTAGATAATAAACCAAAGGAGCATTAATGATACGCTAAAAATCAGTATTATCATTAACGACAATGATAAATTCTTCGTATCTGCTGGAAGCAACTATTTATTTATTCACCATTACGATCGTCTGTATTTACTTTCTTTGAATAGAGCATACAGAACATAAATACAGCATTTTTTGTTATATTTTTGTTCCAAGTGAATGGACAAGTTTCTTTTAACGTTATCCTAAGTTAAACATAGTACTGAATGCGAAATAATATATGACAAAACAGGTGGTTGTGTGGTATTTTTCTTACAGTACTTTGCTGATCTATTTCGAACATTGATCATATTATGTACTCGCAAATTACGTTTGAGGGTCATTCCATGTGAAATCAACACACTTTTTAACAAAATTCTACCTCCCCGTCTCGGATTTGTATGATTTTTCGTTTACTGCTTGTATACATGGAGTATGTCACAAATTATTTTATTTCTTCAGATTTTTTAACGCAGTGGTTTTTGTTCTCTTAGCTAAAATTAAAAAGAAAAAGTCAAATTGTGCGTGTTTTTTATTTAAAAAATTTCATGTTACTCATCAATGATTAGTGCTAAAGAGCTCACAGTCAGAGCGAGTTCATTTTCAAGCTCTTGTAACAAGCTTTCGTTTGATATGTCATTTAAAAGGGTTGCAGAAAATTTTGTTTCCCGAAATTTTCAAATTTGATTTTCTCAAAATCGGAAATTTAAAAAAAAAAAAAAAAAAAAATCTTGTAAGTTCGTCATACTTCGTTACAGCTACCCTGAACATCGTCACTTAGGACGATATGGAATCGTAAGATAAAACATATGTTCGTTATATGCCTGGACTTCTGGAGAGTAAAAGTGCACTTATGGTCCACATCAAGAATTTGATAATATTTGTGGTCTTTAGCATTAGGCATCTATGGCTCAGGCTGGTACAGGAAAGAACGGATGCAGGAAGAAGTCACCAAGAGCCTAAATTAAAAATATCATCACCATACTGCCTGGTGTAACTGAGGAAAAATCTTGGTCTACATTAAGAAATTATATTACGAACTAGTATATAATAGGGATGGGCAAACGGATCCGGTTCCTGGTTCCAGCAACCAGGTCCCGGGCTTCAGTTTTACTTTAGAAGATACGAATCCTGGTACTCGGTTCCATTGTTCTCAGAAATCGCATCTGGAGGCCGGTTTGCTCCTCCGTATTATACAGTGTGTTGAATAATAACTCCGACAAAACCACCTAACCAAATGCCGGACATAAAATAATAATAAAAAAAAAGCGCGGTTGCATAATAAAAGAAGTAAGAATTTCGTACATTTCAATTAATGTTTTGTGTATTTATCAGTAAAAGAGACTGTCATTGCCAAATTACATAGCGGTGATTAAATCTATCATCTGTACTCATGAACAAAGAGCTCACCTCTGGTGCTAGGGGTCGTCGGTTCGATTCCTGCTCATGCCATGTGGGCTTTGTGGTGGACAAACACCGTGTGCGTGGGTTTTCTCGGGGTACTCCCGTTTCCTCCCACTTTCTTCATTCCACCAATTCATCCCATCATCATCCATACGGCCTCTGCCACAGTTGCCTAAAGACCTTAAAATAAATTCAGTTCATAATTCAATCCATGCGCAAAAAAGTCACATCCATTTATATTTCGTCTCACTATTTAGTCCCGGGAATGGAAAACCTCAAAAATATCGTTCAAGGTTGATTGATTTAAATTAGATGATTTTTTTGAAGAACACAAAAATCAATTATCTAAATCAAATATATATATATATATATATATATATATATATATTAAAAAAGTAGAAATAAAGTGCAGTATTCTCAATAATTTTGAGGTCTGAATCATATGTAAGCTTTAAAATTCACCTTCCAGTGCTTATGTGATAATAAGTTCTTATGATGTACACCCAAACAAAGTGTTAGGCCTAGAATTTTAAGAAACTATTTGATTGGTTCATTTCGTATTACATGCGCAATTTTAGAAGAGAAAGTAGGAACCCACTTTGTATTATAAACATGTTTATTTTTGTAATACATATGAAAACGAACAAAAGATCCAATTTTTGGTTTGCAAAACAAAAATTGTTTCGTACCATTACCTACTTTTTATTACGCAAAATGTATTTGTATCAAATTATTTAATTACTTCACAACTTGCTCAAAAATAATTTACTCTTAATGGAAGTATAAAGTTTACATATGTATATGCTGAAGGATGAATATGCAAAACTGTGTATCTACTATTGATTTCAATGTATTAAATAGCTTTGAATTAAGGCCTTTGGGTCAGACCAATGGGTGATGGGAGAATTGGTGGAATGAAGAAAGTGGGAGGAAACGAAAGAACCCTGAGGAAATCCACGAACACCGTTTTCATTCACCACGAATCCACATGGCACGAGTAGGGATCGAATCGGGGACCCCACGGACAGAGTTGAGCGCTCTACCACTGAGCGACCGCGGCTTCAAAATAGCTCTCATACTTTATGGAATTTATTGTCATAAGATGTTCCCAAAGTGATAGTACAATTCTGAGACCTGAAAGTTCTTAATATATCATAGAAAACTTAAATTGTAAAACATTTCGTTTGGAAGATGTAGCGTGGTAAAAAGAAACAATTGCGATTACAAAATTTGCGGTTACTTAGGAAGGCACAGACGTAATTTTCGAAGGAAAGCAGATACGTCGAAACATTGTAAATCGTTTCCTTTCCGAACTTAATTACAGTGTATACACCTCTGAAACCACTTCATTCATCGTGTTCGGATGGAAGTAACGTGGAAGTTTCCTACATGTTGACTTTCTTTAATAGTAAAATATACCGTAAGTAACGCCATATCTTCTTTGCTCTTCAAAACTATTACAATTTGTTGTGATTGCCCATTTTTCATGGCTAACTTCCGTAACGAACACCAACCACATATTTGTAAATTTTACTTTAATGTTTACTGGCCGAGGTATCTGAAAAGGAAAAACGAACTTAGTAGTTGTATCAGTGTCGCAAGCTATTTAAATAAAAAATTAAAAAAAAAAAAAGATTTAATTAGAAACAAGCAACAAAAATTATTAAAAAAAAAAAAAAATCAACCCTGATATCGTTACTCCCAGCATGTAACAAAGTATTGAGTAATATACTGCTAACTCACCTAAGTGTATACGTAGATGAAATAATTGGACATAACCAATGTGGATTTAGAAGAAATACGAGGGGTGTTTCATATTGATTTACACTATTTTTTTTTCTTCCCTCTGTGTCCACCATTGAGCTCGTCCTGAAAGTTGGAAGGAAGTAGTACTTAGGTCTGCCTTCAGGTGGAAGAACAATACAGAGACGTATAATCCCTATACCCTGCAGCACATTTCACCAACAGCTGTTAGTACGGGAGCGGACAACATGGAAGATGATCAGCAAGGACAGCGCTGGACAACGTGGTTTCTGTGGAAAGAGGGTGTACAGACTGCGGAAATTCACAGGCGATCGGTGACAGTGTGTGGAGAGTGCGCACCATCACGCAAAACCGTACTCAATTGGGTGAACTGCTGGAAAAGTGGCCGCACATCAACGGCGAAGGGAACCAGTTCTGGAAGGAAAGTGACTGTGACAACCCAGTGAACAGTTCAAGAGTGGAGCGTTTTATTCAGGACAACAGGTGCATCACGTTCACGGAACTGGAGGCGGCCACAGGACATGCCAGAAGCACTCTGTACCGCACAGTGCACGAACACTTTAAGATGGGTAAGGTGTCTGCCAAGTGGGTTCCCAAATCCTTGAATGCTGCACAAAGACAACAGCGCAAGGACGTGAGAAGTGATCTTCTGCAACGCTACTGCCAGGATCTAGAAGGCTTCATGTCCAAACTCGTTACTGGCGACGAGACTTGGCTGCACTACCATGTGCCAGAGACCAAAGCCCAATCAATGCAGTGAAAGCATCAAGACAGCCCCACGACAAAGAAGTTCCGTACACAGCCCTCTGTAAGCAAACGCATGGCAACAGTCTTCTGGGACAAGGATGGAATCATACTCATTGACTGGCTGGAACCCAGGATCACCATTAACAGCGAGTCATACGTGACAACGCTTCGGAGTTTGCGAAGTGCAATTCAGAGGAAACGACCAGCAAAATGGGCGAATGGTGTGCTCCTGCAACACGACAACGCTCGTCCCCACATGAGTCGGGCAACCACGACTGCCATTAATGGGCTGGGGTTCCAGGTGCTTCCACACCCACCTTATTCTCCTGACTTAGCCACTTCTGATTACCACCTCTTCGGGGCATTGAAGAAACCGCTGCGTGGACATCATTTCGCTGACTTCCAGGAACTGCAAGACGCTGTCCGGACGTGGGTGCGACAGACTTCGAAAAAGTGGTTCGCAGAGGGCATAGAGAAGTTGACACATCGGTGGCGCAAGTGTATAGTTCTTAATGGAGACTATGTTGAGAAAGTGGATGTATCTGCCGAGGCATAAAGGTTCTTATAAGTGTAAAAAAATAAAAACAAAGTGTAAATCAATATGGAATGCTCCTCGTAGATCCACGTTGAACCAGATTTTCACCTTGAGACAAATTTTGGCAAAGAAATGGGACTGTTCACCAGCTATTCATTGATATTAAGAAGGCTTATGATTAAAAGGGAAAAGCTACACAGTATCCAGGTACAATTTGGAATTCTGAAAAAACTTGTTCAACTCGTGAGGATGTGTCTTAACCACCCCATAAGCAGAGTACGAGTAGGTAATAATATGCCAGATAGTTTCAAGATTCGCAACGGATTGAAACAAGGTGATGCCTTGTCACCACTACCGTTTAACTTTCCTTTACAATATGCAATTTTAAAAATAAAAGAGGACAAAAAGGGACTAACGTTGAATGGCTTGAATCAACTGTTTGTGTACGTGGATGATGCAGATTTAATAGGGGAAGATATAGAAGCACTACAAAGTAACACCAATGTCTTAGGAGAAGCGTGCGATGAGATAGGTCTACAGATAAACCTAGAGAAAACAAATACATGATAACAAGCCGAAACACAGGGAATAACAGAAATATGTATGTAACAATTAAGAATGAGAACATAGAGAAAGTAAACAAATTTAAATACTTGGGAGCTTACGTAACTAGCAAAACGAGGCAACGGAAGAAATAAAAAGTCGTTTAGTATCGGGCAACGCATGTTTCTATTCAGTCCAGAAACTCCTAATCTCGTGATTAATATCAAGGAGGTGGAAATTGAAAATATACAGAAAAGAAAAGATACATTACGGCTGCGAAAGTTGGAGTATGACCCTAGCAGATGAACATAAATTACGAGTGTTTGAAAATACGGTGTTGACGAGATGACTGGAGAATGGAGGAGACTGCATAATGAAGAACTTCACGGACTGTACGACTCACCCGATGTTGTAAAAATAATGAAATCGCGACCACTAAGCTGGGCAGGCCATGTAGCTCGGATGGGAGAAAAACGAAGATTGTATTCCATCTTGGTTTGAAAGCCGGAGGGAAAGAGACCGTTGGGAAAACCGAGACGACGTTGGGAGGATAATATTAGAAGGGATCTTCGAGAAGTAGGTGTTTGTAATGAAAACTTGCTTATCTTGCCCAGGATAGATCCCGATGGCGAACGTTACTACGGCGATGAACTTGCGAGTTCCGTACGTAAATAAGGAAGTAATTTAGTCCCAAGAATGTCTGAAATTCTCTATTTACTTTGGAGAATCCCTTACGCATCCATTGCACAACTTTGGAATATGCATTTTCGGATAAAGCAATTTTTGAAGTCTTCGAGGGTTCCATGCCACCTCAGTTCTACCGTTAATGGTATTAAAAACAGCAAGCTCTCATTTACCCACGCTTTCGGCGACCTATGGCGTCAAAACGAACATTTGCGCACCCTCGATAGTCTATACTTTTTCAGTGAGAAATCTTGTGAGGTAGTTTTGTCGGGGTTACTTGCTACACCCTGTATACTACTTTGTAATAAAATATTCATAAAATGGACCCAGGGTTTTTGTCAGTCACACCAGCAATATTGAGATGGTAATCTTTTAGGCTCTGGCTCACTTCTTCCTGCATCCATTTCCCTACCCTATACCAACCTGAGCCATAGAGGGCCTAACACTGAAGGCCACAAATATAATTCGAATTCTTAATGTGAACCATAGTGCATTTTACTGTTCATGAGTCCAGGCATATAACGAAAATATTTTTTATCTCGCGATCCCATTATTGTCTCAAATTACAACAATTTTCATGGTAGACGTAAAGGAGTATGTCCAAGATACAAGAATTTCTTTATATTTTTCTGCAACCCTTTTAAACGACATATCAAACGAAAGCTTGTTACAAGAGATTTAAAATGAGCCCTCTCTAGCACTGACCATTAACGAGTAATAAGACATTTTGTAAATTAAAAATCACACACAATTTCACTTCTTTTGTGTGGTTTTTAAATGCTAAGAGAAGAAAAACTACTGCGTCAAAAAATCTGATATGGTGAGGTAGAGAAGGTGTGTTGAATTGACGTGGAATGTGCGTTAAATTAAGGTGACCGTACCAACATTTAAACAAATAATGAAAGTTTCAAGTGTAAACAAGAACAAACGTTTATATAACAAAAAATAGTTATTTTTCTACGAAACGAAGCCTCAGACAGTGCAGAATAAGTATATACAGTATATAAAATAAAAAATCACAGCCATATTCAATCCACCAGTGGATGAGGCCTCTCCCCGAAGGGAGGAGTTGGTCTGCTGCTCCCACGCTGATCAGACGGGTTGGGAGAGGAGAGCCGAAGCTCTCACTGTGATCGCAACTGTCTTTTATTCAAAGCAGCTCCCCAATTGTCATCACGATGCTGGGTCAACACCGAAATTTTTGAGCCCCCGCACTGAAGTCGAGCGCGCTACCGACTAGGCTACGCAGGAGCTCATATATATATAAAGCTAGCATTAACATTTGTTTCATTTCACAAGACAGTAGACAAATATATTACAGAAGGCGTAGTTTCACCAACAGTTGACCAGTTGTAGTAGCCAACTGTTAACTACGATTATTCCAGTGTACATCATTCATTCCATTTGGTGTAGATTGTTTCTTGAACAAGGAGGGAATAAAATAATTATTTCACTGTACCTTCTGGATATATTGTATTAATTGTAATTCAGTTCTTTTATTGTGCGCATTTGGTCTCTTCCATACTCACCACTTTAAGTGATAATTTTTTTTGGGGGGGAGGGAGGGACAATGCATTTCCAAATTGTAAATCGTTTGGGAACTAAATTATTAAACCTTACGGAAGTATAAACGTACTTAGTATACTATTGTTACAGTTTGTTTCCCTTATTGGTCAACCACTGGCAACTGGTCCATTACTGGTACGGTCATCCTAGACTACTCAGTTCGGTAATTTTTCATATTAGCTATTTTTGTTTTATAGTGTTAAATATACAACCAATGTTATCTGAATTATTTTGGTTCGAATGCTTACAATGCAGACAGTAATGCAAAATTAAGGGGACATTCTTCATTGTGTCCTTGCATTCTCATTACTCCTTGATTTTGAATTGTAAGCATCCAAAATAATGAAAAAAAAACAAAACACTGGAATAACATTTAACGCCATGTAAAAGTAGCTAATCTGAAAAAGTGCCCTGGTGTCTACATGAGAAATCGGAAATTTTCCACTTTAAGAATTTTTGTACATAAGCACAAAGGCACTTTCAAGTACTACTGTAGATTTCGTTGGCCTTTACACCATGATAAATTTGGTTTGCGATTTGGTTATTCAATGAGCTTTTAATTTGGGTACAGAAGCAAAGAAAGTAAAATATGCCTCTTAAATGCACTTTATGGGTAATTCTATACGCTTCAAGTAAATCGCAGCGACAGTTGATTCATTAGTGCGAATTCTTGAATATTACAAACACAGCTATAACGAAAAAAGGAAGAAAACTTAGTACCATTGTCACCTAAGGATGACCATAGTCTTTCTTTTATTTTTTATTGTAAATAAAGGTTGCAAAGGTTACTCCTTTGTACGCACACTCCAGATACGATATCACGTTGAGTAATTTTCGTATTCTGTCCCTCTCCTTAATTATTGTTCTAACAATTTCCTTGCATTTTATTATATTACAATATTTGAGAAGGATAACATACAGTAAAAACTGGCGAAATTACCATAACCCCTACATCATAGACAGGGTTGCCAGATTTCATAACTGAAACATCTGCATGTTTCTCTTAATATGAGGGAGGTCTTACTAGACGTTCACCGAGATAGTATTCAAACTACGACAGGGATTATGTCATACTGCACCCAATAATGGTGTCACTACCTAAATTCTCGAGCATACACTCAACCTCACATTTTTACGGTTAAATTCGATAGAAAGACTGCATCTCTCTACTTACATTCTCCCAATTTTGAGTTTGCACTAGCCAAAATGAACATCTTGGCAGAATACCCGAACTAATGCCCTGGCGCTACCTTTCCAAGACTTGCTGAATTCGATTTAATATTTCACTTGTACTAAAAATTAAAGCAGGCTCACTTTATGGCCCGCAAAAAAAATGTAAATTTTACAGGAGGAATATATTTCCAACGTATGTGGAAGTATTGAAACGCAAAATACGTTTCGAATCATGAAAGCGTGAAAACACGAACAGTACTTGGGACTATTTACCTCCTGTCACCTAGGGGCGAGCATGTGGAACCAGTGTTAAACTTCACGTGTATCGCGAATAATGAAAAAATGTCTAACCCGTCCTCGCACCTTGACATTGTGTTCTTGAGTTTTTTTTTTTTTTTTGCAAATAGTGTCATCCCTAACATGAAATGACACCATTTGTATTCCTCAGCATGTTGCGTTGATGAACTCCAGTTCGTGCACATGGCTTTTCGTAACACTCTTCGGACTGCCTTCTGTCACTAGGGAGTCACAGAAGTGTCTGTAATAATTATTGCAAGAGAATTAATAATATAGAGCGTACATATAGCTTAATAACTGGCACAAGCTGCATGCCATAAAGTAAAATTTATCCAATGGAACATATAAGGGCGCCTCCAGCGTTGACATTTTGTGGGAGCGTTTTCAGGTTGAATTCTGCTTCAAAATTCTGTTCACCCAACATCGAAAACTTTGTAATTGATAAGATACTTGAATAAAAAGTAGCTGGTTGACTGAATTGTTAATAACGCCATGAACGTCAAATTACCACGTTCTGTTTCATACTGTAACTATTCTAAGTGTTACTCAAATTACTACAAAAGAGCCGTTACAATGGACACAGTAAACAAGACGATGATGAAGCTCTCAACCCGCATTCCATTAAAACGCTTCAATAGTATATGAACAGCTCGAGGCATGTAATTACGCAATGTATTAGTAACTTTATTTTCAAAAACAATCGCTTCTTAACAGTCTTACCAGTTAATAGTTTTACACGGCAGGTGCTTGTCAATCGTTTTACTGTGCCATACACCATACCATCTGTATATCGAACATTTTACTTTCAGATTGATTACAGAATGAGGTTAAGCAGCATAATAAGCACACGATTCTCTGATGAGTCAGTTATTTCATATCTGCTGCAGAGCACAATTGCCTACGACATACAGAGTTATCGTATCTGTCCCTATGCGCCTGCTAGTTGAGAGCGTGATAAGAGGATTGTAAATAGCAAACTTAGGAGTGGTGTAAGCAGGACCCTAGCTGAGTAAGATCTAGCAGCAGAATTAATGAGTCGTTTATAAATAACATCATCACATAGACAAAGTCCATTGGTTTGCAATGCTTCCTAGCTGCGCATATGTCCAGGTTCTACGGCGACGAAAGATCTAAGCTGAACAATCGATTATCACCATCGAATGTAAGTTCAGGTCGATATTTCCTGATTGCACAGCGTTTGGGGATTATACCATTAAACCTTATGGAAGTATAAAACGTACTTTGTTTGCCACTGTATCCTATATAAACTCTATTAATAATTACTGTTTACCAACCACTTGTCGAGCTTATTTTCAAAACACGCCTTGTCCACGAAAATATAAAATTGAGATATTGGCGTGATTTAGTTCATTATTTTCTAATACAATATATTAGCAAGGTTTAATGAATCCAGAACGCCTGGAAAGTCTATCAAAATAAATTAATGTATAGAAACTATAATTAACAGTAAAAATTGAATATATTTTATCTTTCTCAATATTAAAAAAAAAAAAGGAAACTTGTTAAACTAAAACTTTTTTAACAATTGATTTCCCAACATTTACTGCTCTTGGACAAGAGACGTTTTGAAACTAAACCCTTCACTTATTGGTCAACCACTGGCGCCTGATCATTACTGGTACGGTCACTCCACATAATTTTACTCTGTTAACAGTCTCTCATAAAATTGATGACGCTACATACCATCTAGGCCTAAGTCGAAAAAACTGGGTTAATAAAAATTTGGTTGCTTCCCCGTGAATAAATAATACAATACATGGACATCTGAATATCGCAACGCAACGGAATATTTGCTAGCAGACTAAACTGATAGTGCAATATCAGCACCGGAACTGTACTAACGTATTCACTGACAGGGGCGAAGCCAAGTTTCGTAACATTTAATTCCACTCTCTTAGAAGAGGTGAAGTTCCGCAGAGCCGATCCAGCCACTGTAGCTTAACTTGTAAACAGAGACAAAAAAATTTCGTCAATTTTGTATGCATATATGCTTTCAAAATGCGAAACCTAACCCACTGTAACTTAGTAAACAGAAGAAAAAATGAACAAAAGGTAATTGGATGGGCTCTGCGGAATAATAGCCCTTAGAATAGTAAACACGTTGAGTAGACCTGTGGCTTGTCTGATTCCGGAGTAAATATGAACAGGGTTGTGCAAGGTATACCCAAAACACTGGAAAAAAACTGAGTACATTTTATGGCATTTATTTCCTACCACCGGACCAGACCAAAATCAAAGAAATACGTCGCCCACTGACGAGCGACTGATCAAGGGCACTTCGAGGTTAGGTACGTATGTCAGGTTCGGTATTTTGTTTATTCGCATGACATAAAAAACAGCGAAAAAAACATTTGCCTTTCACTCACATTTCATCACAAACGTAAGTAACTTCCTCAATTCACCCTGTAAATTTCTTAAAATTGGTCCGGGGATACTATACTTAACCCCATGTTACAGCAATTGTATTTGTTCCCATTTCACACGAAAAGTATGGACTTATTTCGTATAATGATACATTTCGACTTTAATTTTCTGCAAAACGGTGTTTTTGCAGCTGGTGTTACTAATTTAAAATATCTGCAGCATAGTAGCGCCGTACAATACAAATTAATCCCACCAAAAGGAAGTTTTCCTTGAAGACATCCTTGGCTAAATAGCTTACGTAGGTTAAGACGGTTTTTACTTACCTATCTACATGTACATGCAATTACATAATGTATACACATTATATACCTTACCGTTATTGGAATTTGTAATTTTTATGTACGTGAATTCTCTTATTCTTGCATCACCAACAAATCTTCGAAAAAACCGATTATCAAATGTGTCGTAAAAAGTTATGACAGTCCGATTATAGGTCCCATTTTCATGTACTCATATTAACTCAGTAAACAGAAATGTGTAGTTGCCCGTATGAACTAGCCTTCTTAACTTTGGTTGCTAAAAAATTTTGCACTTCAAGGAATGTTGTGAGTTGGACGATACAGAATAATAAAACGAAAGTAAGGTAGTAGCGACTACACTATCCGTCGACTTCGGAAGTTAGAATACTTGATGTCCATTTTCTCGCTTAATGGTTACAGAAAAACATTAGGTCAGTATGTGTCATATACCAGTAATTTAGAAAAATATAGTTTATTTTCTTTTGTAAATCCTATGAACCAAATACATAAACTTAAATTATTATCTAGGATGAAGGAAAGTAAATGATCAACTTTCCTCATGACGTCACTTCCTCCCTTGTAAGTGGGAAGGTCAGAGGGTGTTGTGAAGATAAGGTTTTGTTTGGTGGTGTCAGATGTAGATTAAACATTTGACAGCTGTTGACAGTTTAATCTTTGTGCAGCAATCGTCAATTCTCACATCAAACTGAGAGTGCTACCAGGAAGATTCGCGCCCTTTCGGGTGCTTTGTTTTGACGACTGCGAAATGTCCTTACGTGCTGTTGCTAGTCGACTGCTACAAAATGGACGTTTCCTTTGGCGAAATTTCAGGTCGCTTAGAAATCCGAGAGACGTGGTGGACGGAGCCAAAGGAAACGATCTCCCTTGGGGAGGAAAAGTAGACGGCACATTTGCAAGGTCAGGCAGTGCTGTAAGAAATGTCGGTCTACAGCTTCATTCACATGCCAGGCGACTGTTCGTTGATAGTATACTTAACCGAGTGACCAATTCACTCGCCGCAGATTTAAGACGACGCGCTGCAAAACGATTACTTTTTGGCGATTCTGCACCGTTTTTTGCTTTGGTAGGTGTTAGCCTTGCATCTGGAACTGGTATCTTGACTAAGGATGACGAATTAGAAGGAATCTGCTGGGAAGTTAGGGTAAGTGTTCTCTGGTCTGTTCTGTTTAAACATGTATTAGACATTTTTTGCAATTATCGTAGTTTGGTGACAAAGGACCGGCAGTCAATTAACTTGTCCTTTTGGTTCTTATTCAGTATCGGGGGGCCAGCCTAACCTAACCAAGAAAATAATAAAAACAAGTATTTATAAATTTATTTTCCCCCCCTCCACGATACGGAATTTATCGGCCCTTTGAATCTGTTTATTTGAAACAAAAAGGAAGGACCGGTCTCAGTCACATCCTTAAAACACTCGAAGATTGGGAAGCTTCCATGTAATTTCCATATGGACTACTTACAGTTCTTTTTATTTCTTTAGAACGTTTTTTTCCAAAACACTTCCCCCAGAAACCTCCTACTGGGCTACGGAAGTAACAGGGTCGTGTTGTAAAACATTTCATTGCTATCCTGCTTTTTTTTTTTTTCAGGGTTTACACCCTCTGGAATTTAGTTTGTGAGAGTCACTTTAGTCACCCTGTAATATATATATTATATACACTGAGAGAGATATCGCCAGTTGATCTAAATTCATAATAGATATTGCAGTTGTAAGTGATCCATAAGGAGGGGGATAGTAGCTGGGTCCCTAGAAATGTTTCTTCCGCCACACATGCATTGGCCAAAACTTTTATTTGCGAGGGGAGGGGGGGAGCAAGACTATTCAGATGCAAAATATTTCTAATAATCATAGTAATAACGATAGTTGAATAATAATAATAATGACGACGCATTTATCGACACGTTACCGAGGGCAAGCTGAAAACATCTGTCAGGATGGCCGGCACCGGAAATCATACCTGGGTGCTTTCGATTACAAGTCAAGCATTCTACCGACTGATCCTCATTCAGATCAACTTTGTTTCCTAATGAAGTTTTGAACGAGGAGTCCAAAGGATAAAGTTTTGGCAAAGCGTTTATTTTTGGTGAAAGTACGTAAGATTTTGTTTTTATGGAGGTTGGCAACGTCGTTCATCTGCCAATATTTACAATGCGGTTCGAAGCAAGGATTAGGAAGCATAGGATTGCCAGCTCGCATAAGCAACAATAGTTTGAACTAAGAGCGATAATTGCGTATTAGTGACACCTGGTGGTCGGCAGGGAGAACTATCTACCTGGTCAACGACCGTTCATAATGAATTTAGATCCGGGCTATCTTTGTCTTTGGGAAAAGAAAATTGTTATTTGATCTCTGTCAATATTTCGACTTTAGGAAGCAGTACAAAGTTGTTGGCATTAGTTATATTTGTTAGTGGATTGCATTGTAGAATATACAGTAAATGCAAATAATCTAAATGTCGCTCCAACAACTTCAAGGAACCTCAACCCCAAGATGCAGCGGTCCTACCATGCTCCTACTTCTGACTCCACTCTCAGTAGTTAGTACTGTGTTGTGTTGTGGTGTGAGGCCAAGAACAAGGGAGTATAGGACCGCCAGCTGAAGCGAGTTGAACGTATTAACTATAGATGGGAGTACTATCGAACTACAGCCGTGTCATCTTCAGGTAGGCAGGTGAACTACAACCAAGGACTAGGCTTATCCCTGTTACTTGACCAAGAACACAACCTAGCTGGCCGGTAATAAAGCTTCGGCGAACTTCGTTTCTATTCGGAAAGTACGCCGTCCGCTCCCACAGAAAGCCTCACACCACACAAACACAGTAGAGTCAGAAGTAGGAGCGTGGTAGGATTACGACTGCTGCTCCTTGAGGTTGTTGGAGCGACATTTAGATTATTTGCATTTACTGTATATTCTACAATGCAATCCACTAACAAACATAACTAATGACAACACATTGTAAATAAAACTTAGTACTACTTCCTGAAGTTGAAATATTGACAGAGATGAAAGAACTTTTTTTTTTTCATTTCCCAAAGACAAAGATCCATTATGAACGGTCGTTGACCCGGTAGATAGTTCTTCCTGCCGGTCACCAGGTGCCACTGCCATGCAATTATCGCTCTTAGTTAAAACTATTGTTGCTTATGCGATCTGGCAATCCTATACACTCTCATCCTTCGTGAGGCTCTCTGTGGGAGCGGGCGCTTGCTTTCCGAATAGGAACGAAGTTCGCCGAAGTTACCGGCTAGCTACGTTGTAACCAAGGATTAGCCTAGTCCTTGGTTGTAGTTCACCTGCCTACCTGAAGATGACAAGACTATAGTTCGATAGTACTCCCATCTATAGTTAATACGTTTAACTCCCTTCATCTGGCGGTCCTATATATACACTCTCTAGTCCTTGTTAGAAGCACGTGCCCTGTGGTTTGTTAAAAGATTTTATTTCGTACAAGGGACGAAGGTGAGGTGCTATGGAAGAAACTATAGCTACTTTACTTTATAAGCTTACGGAACTCGCTAGTTCATCTCTGCAGTAACAAACGTTCTCAATATGATTCTCTTCTGAGAAAGATAAAGCCAGTTTTCATCACAAATACCTACTTCTCGAAGATCCCTTCTAATATCCTCCCAGTGTCGTCTTGGTCTTCCCAACGGTCTCTTTCCATCCGGCTACCACCCACGTTGAAATATAATCTTCGCTTCTCCCCCATCCGAGATTCCGAGCTACATGGCCGACCTGAGTCCTCGTAATTTCATTATTCTTTCAACCTAGTGATTTCTGCCCATTACTTTCGTCAACATACACTATTTGAGAGGAAATCACGTTTTTTGTCTGACATTGTTTTTGGACCAGTAATGGACACGGAAAAACCGGGATGTTCCAGCAATACTGTATAACTCTAAATAATTTAAATAACCATTGCTGATCTTTCGAATATAAGTAATAAACACGATTATATGTTTAATGCTGTTCTTCGATTATCTGATTGTTTAAGGGAATTCAACTGAGTGATCGATCATTCAGAAGGTCCTGGGTTCGAAAACAGCTATCGACCATCCGTATTGAGGTTTTAACGGTTTTTTTTTTTTTTACCTCAGTCATAACAGGAAAATGCCCTAATGGCACCTTCAACTTAGACTCCGACTCCTTTCCGCTTCCTATTCCCTACCCTATCCCGGCCTGAGCCATAGATTCCTTGTGGCCGTAAAAATGCTAAGTCTAACTTGCTATGGATAATGTCCGAGGGTCAATCCATATGAAATCAACCAATGGGTGTTGCTGACATATTTTATTCTATTTTTGATAGTACATTTTCTTTTTATATGTACACATGGGAGTACAAAACGATTTTTTTTACATTTTTATTATTACCACTTTGACTTTTAGCGGCCATTTGGTTTATGAGGGCCGGCCGTTTTTGGCGTTTTTAGAGGTTAGCGTTAAATATAACTTTTATTTATTAAGCTATCAACTTAAAATAAAAAAAACATCTTATTCTGAATGAAACCATCTACAATCATGTTATAACCAGAAATGTGGTAAGTTTTAAGGAAATAACCTAAAACTTAAGTAGAAAAATGTGTTTCGATTAGAATAAATTGAAGACTTTTGGGATTTTTTTTTTCAAATAAGGGATTAAAAAAAAACAACTTTAATGTTTTTTCCCCTTAAAAATATAATAGAGGACAAGACTTACAAAAATTTTGATACCTTTAAATGCCTCCTTTAGGTTTTACGGGCCTTCAAATATCGCAATTTGTCCAAAATTGCCGATTTTCAACCCGGTATATCTCAAAAAGGACTGAATCAAAAAATCTGAAATTTTCACAAAATACTCTTCTAGTGCCTGGTAATAAATACACAAAATTTCATCATTGTGTTTTTCACTGATCTAACCCACTTTTTTTTTTCAGTGTTTTAACACTTTAGGCGTCTGCGTCAATGTGCGTCTTACTGTGTATTTTTGCTTATTTCTTTAATTAAAAAAAAAAACAAACTTCTGATTAAAACACAATAATGACATTTTATGGGATTATTACAGGTACTAGAAGGGTATTTTGTGAAAATTTCAGATTTTTTGATTCAGTCCTTTTTGAGATTTGGACAAATTGCGATATTTGAAGGCCCGTAAAACCTAAAGGAGGCATTTAAAAGGTATCAAAATTTTTGTAAGTCTTGTCCTCTATTGTTAAGGGAAAATAACATTAAAGTTGTTTTTTAATCCCTTCTTTGAAAGAAAAATCCCCAAAGTCTTCAATTTATTCTAATCGAAACACATTTTTCTACTTAAGTTTTAGGTTATTTCCTTAAAGCTTAACACATTTTTTGTCATAACATGATTTGTAAATGGTTTCATTCAGAATAAAGTGGTTTTTATTTCAAGTTGATATCTTAATAAATAAAAAAGTTATTTAACTTATTGCTAACTTCTAAAAGCGGCTGATCCTTATAAACAAAATGGCTGCTAGAATCCATAGTGGTTGTGTTATATTTTCTAAAAAAGTCATTTCTTACTCCCAGATACATACATAAACCGAAAATGCATGTGTAAAAATAAAATAAAATATGTCAGCAACAAATTATTTTTTTATTGGTGATTTCGTATGGATTGACCCCCAATATAAAACAAGTCATTTCATTAATGGGCATCCCCGCGTCCATTATTGAAAAAATGGGACAAAATATTTTCCTGACGAACTTATGGTCCTGAAGAGTAAATAATCTTTCCCAAGTTGAAATAAAACAACAAACAGAATTATGATGTCACCCTCGGAGTTGCGGAGAGTTTTAGCGCGCTCATTTTCTGCGCGCGTGTTCATGAGTTCAATTTCCTCCGAGAGCTGTTGAACGGAGTGGTTCAGAGCCCACTTTACCAAAACTGAAGTCTCGTCCTTAGAAGCTCATCAGCTCGCGTAGAACGTTAATAACTCAATCGATCAAGGATTTTGATTTCATCACAGTAATGAATAGTGAATGTCCATAACTGGACAAAAATCGATTTTGCTGTACCGGTAATGGACACCCCCTGCTTTCCATAACAAATCCAAGTTGTAATTGGTTTGATCATTTAAATACTCGAAACTGAGACATTTCGCAGTGGATAATTGTGAAGAACAACCAAAGTGATCGTTATTGTAATTTCATGAATAAAAAACGAAAGCACTCGCCTTAATCACTTGCTTAACAGAATGCATGGAAGAGTAGGTGCAACCATGGACCTGGGGCAATCCATATGAAGTGGTCCAGAGATGGTGAAATTGGTTGCTCGACCATCTCCGAAAATTATAGAAATTGGAGTGTGATGAACCTTGTGTATGAGAAGATCAATAATACCATTTACGTATTCTGATGTACAATTGTTCCTGAATGGCGGCCATCTTTGTTGTCGGCGGATTGCCATTTTATGCATTTGCAAGCATGTACGAAAACTACATTTGCGCAGGACATACTAATCAGAGGAACACGAAACAAAGACTAATATTTACAGGAGAGACTGGGGTACACTGAGAATATATACTATTGCCCCTAAGTAAATATTCAGGGTTGCAAACTAATACAGGAAATCACCAGAAAAAGTACAGAAAATTGCACTTTTAAAGGGGCTGTAGTTTGGAATGGCATAAAGTTTGGTGTTCCTAATTTTTTCTGTGAATACTATTGTATGTACTGATTCTGCAAACATATCCACAGCTATGATACTACTGTGTCCGTAGATTTATGGGGGTCCGAAATTTGGAGTTTGTAATTTTTACGTCATGTATGGGGTCTTAATATCTCAGGAGGGCAAAGTGCTAAAAATTGTTGCTTAGGCCACAAAGTAGTTCTGTCTGGTGATAAACTATTGCAAAAAAATCATGACTGATATTACATGGAGAAAAAAGTTAGGACATGGTAAAAACTAGAAGAAAGCACGTGCGTGACTATATGTTCAGATTTTAATATAGGAAACTTGTAATACACTTTTGGCGTAGAGCATGTTTATTCTGAGATGGTACTGACTGAGCAACAAAGCAGTACAAAAACAGGTAAATACAGGGTTTCCTTGTTACGTACCGCTGCCTAAGGACACTCTGAAAACAACCGTGATAGTTCAGACATTTTCACCCTCCCCCCCCCACAAAAGAAAAAAAATCAGCAAATAGCTTATATTAATTAAATAATAATAGATAGAAACTTGGTTTACAGAAGTTACATTAAAATAAGGGTTTTAACTTCGGGATATTGTTCCACATTAAGTACTTTGTTTCTTTTCTGTCTTTAATTTTTATCACGAATTTTGTTCTTGTAAATACGCTTGACACAAAGTTCTTCCTCATATTCTCCTTGTAGTTTATAACTTGTAGGATATGAATGCCTCTTTCCCCCCCCCCCTCCCCATCACTGAAATATCCCTTTATTGTAACTGCAGGTTGATCGTGTTGTTAACCAAGCGGCCGTAGCTTAGTTGGTAAATCGTTGGGTTAGTAATCGGAAGGTCCTGAGAACGATCCCAGCAGCCTCCCATCTTGACTGATGTTTTCCAGGGTTTTTCCTCAGTTAACACCATGTAGATGCCAGGATGATACCTTTAAACTAAGCCATGGTCGACTTGCAACGTCCTCTCACCTATCCTACGACGGTCTGAGCCAGTTGCTTAAAGGCATAAATGAATTTAAAAAAAAGATAGTGGCTGTTATTAATAATTACGAGAAAAAAAAACAAGAGTCGTATTTTTTTATCCGTGGAAGGTTTTAGACTTCAGCAGCAAATGCTGCGAAGACTTAACATATAACAGCTCTGTCCGTCGACAATTTTCTGCTCAGAAACTACTAGGGCGGTTGTGTGGGTTGCCATGATGATGGCAATAATGATTATGATGATGAAGTCAGTAGTTACTGTACTGTAACTCAGTAGTTACATTGCACCTACTTTGTTTCTGCTTAATACCACCATTTTTCATTTCTCCTACAAGGAGCACTGACAAAGGCCATCATTGCGGAGGGCTTCATTTATTCCCACAGTATTTTACCCTATCTTTTTTTCTTCCACCTAATGAAACCAGTGTATATGGTTGGCGAAACTTTGTATTTGTAATCGACGTTTTTTTTTTAGACGCTTCGATGGCAGCGAGGAAAGTGTTCCAAGTTAGAAGTGAAAGTATTAGACAGAAAGTTGGAATGTAGGGAAACGAGGTGAGAAAACAAATAAAGGAAATGGAAACCATCAGGATGAATGTCAACAAGCAGCAAGATAGTCAAAAGCAATATAAAAAGATGTTGGAAGAGGTGAAGAGTAATAGACCAACTGAAAGAACATACGTTGGAAAAGGAAATAGAAGAACGGAAAGAAGTCATATGTAAAAGGAAGAACCAAAGAAGCTAATAGACGAATTAGAGTAGAAACTAAACAAAATTCAGATGAAATATGAGGAGGAAGTATTAGTAATAGAAGCACTCATGGAAGAACCATCAAAATAAATGTGTACTTACATAGAGTCTGTAGAGAATAAATAAGCAAGTAACGATGATAATGGACCCACAGAAGAAACAGGATGGAAGAATGACAGCACTGGAAGAAAATGTGCGAGAATTATGCATATGGAACGAGGAAACTTCTGTTGAACAACGCATTGTTGTCCAAGAAACTTTGAATACATCAACGATGGAGGGCAATAAAATACAAGATGTGGAAATGTTATAAAACCAGAAGTCTGGTATGATAGTCATGAAGGATCGTTGCAAAATGCTAGAGGAACAAGTGAAATCGCACAAAGAAGATAGGACAAACTTAAGAAAAGGGACTCAAGATATAAAAGAGGAATTAAGGAGGGATGTTCGACGATGACTAGACCGAAAAGTATTTCCTGGAGAAGGTACAGACGTGCACTTATCTCCACAAGTAGCAGATAAAGAAGCGAATATCTGAATATAGAAGAATGTCTGTAAATGGTGGAAGTTCAGAAATTACGCAAAGCAGACATGGAAAATGTTCACAGGCTTCCCAAATATGGACGAGACCTTGCCAGAAAAGATAATCACGATCTTTATCTTCAAAATCCTACTATATACATATAAGACTAATTGCAAATTAAAAGAATCATGATAAGCTTTGATATACTTTAGATAAAATAATATAATAGCTGAGCAAAACAGATACGTTTTATTTAAAATGTAAAAAAAAAAAGTGTAACAGTTTCGCCAACTATCAACTCGGCTTCATCAGAAGCATGATAAAACATGTAACGAGAGAAGTGAAACTTCTGGAAGGTGACTATAAGAATATGACACGTAGTCAAACCAAATGAAATTAGAGGGACCTAGAAGGATGTCATAACACAGACTAAGAAATGAATGAGATTCGAAAACAAACATGTTCTGGAAAATCAGAAATGGAGACGTCTGATTCCTCAAGCACATCAAGTGAATCAACAGAAACGTTAGACATTAAAATAAATTATGATGATAATCCAACCGGATGTGTGTGTACAACTTTTTGTTTCAATAGTGTAGAAGTACGTGACAGACTTGAGAATACATGATAAAGAAGTATAAGAAATAAAACGAATGAACAAGAAATGAAGATGAAAAAAAAAGCAGAATAGAATAGCAGCTAACAATGAAGCCATGAGAGATGAACTAGCAAATTATAAGAGAAGATTGGATAATAAGAGAAAAGAAAATGAATCGGCTCAACATATAACTATGAACAGAAGGGATAAAACAATGAAAAGTCCAAAAAAAAGAAAACCAACAGCAGGCAAAACCCAACAATTATGAGCAACAGATTGTATTATATACTACGGATCATCAGAATTTCAAAATTAAGAAGGTTGACAAAACAGAGAAACTGTATGCCAGCCTACAATGTAATTAACAAGCGAAATTTAGACACTGCCAATTATAAACATACTTATGATTTACAAAGTCGAGCGGTGGTTAAACTTTCGAACATACTCGAGGACGATTGAGGAATCAATCATGATGATGATGATACAAAGTGTTATGTATGCTAAGTGTTGATTACAAATCATACGAAGAAGTAACAACTATGATTACAACGATTATGATGATTCAGAGAGATGGTGATAATGGAATATTTATGAAATAATACCAGGGTTGGCTGGTTTAAACCAGGTGGGTTTAAAAAAATGGTTTAAACTAAAAAAAATGCCACACTTAGGTGATGATTCCACATATTAAACTATCTCCGTTAATAGTATGTAATTTTCGCCTTGTAATCAAGGGGTCCCGAGTTCGATTCTCGATGGGGCTACTGAATTTCTCTAAAGTGCAAACCGAGTAATGGTTCGGATGTCACTGTAAGCTTGCTGTTACATAAGGACGTTAAGCCTAAATAAACGAAACGAAACCAAATTGTATCTTTCCGTTTGTCAGAATGCCTGTTGTTTCATAGAGAAGTCAAAGTTAACTTTGCTTAAATATATTGATAGAAGTTGGCAAAATTTATCGACTGTATTCAGTGACGAACATTATTATTATTATGCAATTGCAATCAAAGCAAAATTTCTAAATAATCTTTTGTTCTAATGTTTAGTATTGATAAAATACACCGAAATTCCGTGCAAGATTTTTTCTCATAAAAACCCCAGGAAACGAATTTATTGAAATCAAAAGTATTTTCTGTATGTATATGTATGGAGCCAGAGTGAACTTAAATAATTCGTACTATCATTATTAACTTCTTTTATAGATATGCAAATTAAGTCTATGTACTTCTAACTCAGTGAACTATCCAGGACTAAATTAGATTTGTACTCTGTAGTCTTCTGAAATTGTCCATTTATTTTAATAATGTGTGTAACTCGTTAAGTAGGTGTTCGTGATGAAAACTGGTTTGATGTTGCCCAGGATAGAATCCAATGACGAACGTTTGTTACTGCGGCGATGAACTTTCGTGTTCCGTAAGCCATAGAGTTAATATAACGCTGTACAGTGATTTCACATGTGCAGTTGTTTATCTTTTTGTTCTGAATTCACTTTTAATAATTATATTCACAAGTATGCAAGATCAATTAAACGTATTTCTATCAGGTGTCCTCCGTGGATGAGTCTTCAGACTCTTCGCATTTGTAATCAAGAGGTCCTGGGTTCGAGTCTAGATGGAGAACAGTTTCTTCTCAGGTGCGAACCGAGTAGTGGTTCGGATTCCACTTTAAACTGTGGCTGTAGATCTCGTCCTTCATAACCCCGCTGCTGCATAAGGACATTAAGGAGAAGCAAACTGATTTCTATTCATATAAATACCGGTAATATAAATAAATAAAGCATTGTATTTAAACCTAAAATCTGGTTTAAACGAAAAAGAAAACTTATTTTTTATTAAAAAATATGTTTTTGCCAATCCTGAATAATACATCGTGTGAAGAAGTTAAAGAAACTATGATTAGTTAGTTCTAATGGGGGAAAAAAGTCTCCCCTGTTTCAAAACAATTTTTGGGCATATGTAATGAGTTGTCATGATTATGATAAAGAAGATGACGAGGAAAATGTTCCAGTTATAGTGTTATACAGTATATATTGCTGTGTTTATGTGTTGTTATATACATATCGTCCAGAACAAGGATATATTTTATAAACACAACTGTCTGTGCTTGGCCATAAAGCTAATGGTTTGAGCTAAAAAAACAAAACTTTGTTTTCAAAAAATAAGCAAGAAAAAGAATGGGAATAATAAGAAGAGCTATATGGCGGTTACAGGTAGTGACAGATGATAAAATGAAACATTAGTTAAGCTAATAGTGTTTTTAATTAACTGTGTTATTGAATCGTTAAATACTGTCTACTGTGATAGTTAACAATAGAAAAGCGGTAATAAATATAATGTAGAGGGAAATGTACCATTTTAGGAGCAGTTAAGCATATTAATTGAATTGTATCGACATTTTATTTTCGTTAAGTACGATACACTAACCATTACAAGGTGGGTCAGGTGTCGTTGGAAAGGTCTCGCTACAATTTTTCCAACGGAACATTGATCATTCAAATAGGATGCTCGAACTGGGCTCCGACTCACTTGTTATCCATATCATTTCAATAATTTTGTAACATTTTTTTTTTATTCAATTACGAATAAATACGACTGTTTAAGACACATCCTAATGTTCAGGCCTATTTTGAAGACACTTGTAAATACAACTAACATACGTAATAATTACTTATTATTTAAATGAAAGTTGTAATAATTCTATTTATAGGATGCCGTCTCGAGATTTAAGCTACTTAAGAGGGAAAGTGAGTCAGAGAACAACGTCGTGAGTGAAGAGAATGAAGAACTTGGGCTGCGGAACTTGACATTAGGCCCTGTAGTTGCGAAAGGATGTAGTGCTGTAGTGTACAGAGCCAAATGGAAGGAAGGTAAGTTCTTTCTCATATTTTTAAAATACAAATTCAGCAATTAGAAATTTTAAAACAATTAATCCTTTATTTTTACACTTTTGGGTAGCGAATCATGCCCTAATCTAGCACATGGGCTTCTGAGGAAGAAATCCAGTACCAGGTGGTTCGGAAATAAATGGCCATTTTCGTACCTCTCACTATTAGTGAGTTTTGGAATAGAGTAAAGAGACGTGTTTCATTCAAAGTATTCTCCATGTGTAGCGACGATTCACAAGGCTCGAAATCTCGTCCCTGAAGAAACTTTACTCCCGTGAGGCAATAAAGTCCTGAAGAAACTTTCTACATTATCTCTGTTTTCGAACACGTCTGTTAGTGCTAAGTCTGGGAAATATCAAGGGTGCGGGACTCACCGTCTGTTCCTAGTAGGGTTTAGCTTTGGTTGCTAGGAGCAGAACACCCATCCTATTGACCAACGACGTCTGCTTTTCACCCAACTGCCGCAGCATTTCATCAGTTTCTACACAGTACGCGACAGTGGTAATTTCACTCTGTCCACCACAGTAACAACAACATTTTTTGGGCGTCAAGTTTGGTTTTGGAAGTGTTTTGGGTGTTTCACCAACGACCAATTACTGGCCACTTCGCTTGCGATTATCGTACAGAATTCACTTTTCACAATTCGATCGAGTAGTGGCTTATTGTCGTGACGAACCGACAGGTTATTGCAGATGTCCACCCCTTCTGTTTGTGCTGCCCCGTCACTTCATGTGGTATCCAGTCCATTTCATTCTCTCTATTTGCATGGGTGATTGAAAATGGGTGATAAACTTGAAACGTTGACTACCGGGCAAGTTCTTGGACGGTGGTGCGTGGAATTAGCTTCAAACATGTCTTTAAAGCGTCGTTATCCAGCTTCGACTGCGTCCTTTAACCGTCCTCACCTTGGAGACTGGCCCCGATTTGAAGTTCAGTTCACTCCTCATGCCCTCATCACATTAGAATACGTTTCTGCCTACCAATGTTCGAGTTTGAACTCATGCAACAAAATTACCCGTAAATCACACTGTTCCAACATGTTAAACAGAGTACTTAACTCGTTCTTTGACACCTGCAACTACACTTCGTATGGCGTGATGGGTGACTGCTGCTGAGAGAAATAGAGCATCAAAATAAGCTAACACTGTGCACAAGAGGATTCAATTTTGTAAATTAAATATATATATATCTACATGGTTACAGTCCTCGTTTTTGACAACTCAGGTTATCTCAGAACATTTTAAGTGTTCGGAAAGATACATAATTTATACAAAAATTAAAGATCTTGAAAATAATAATTTAATGAAAAAATACAAAATAGAAAACTACTAAGTTAAAAGCATCTTGACGTTTCAAAAAGCAGTTTTGCCATACGAGGATGTGCAGAAAGTTATCAAAGGTTGTGTACAAAGTTCATGTATTATGTTACGACCTAATATATGAATTGTCTTTCATGATTGGCTGTGCACGATTCTGTTCGTAAAGTGTTTGAGAAAATTAATATTTTTATTTCCTTCACGTGTTTGTCTAAAGAATTCCTCTTTAACACAGTATGAAGGAACGGAACCCAAGTTTGAGTGGAATGCCCTTACCTGTGTTTAAAAGTAGTTTTCTGTATATATTAGGTAAAATGATTCCTTCACCAAGTCTTTATCAATATTTGACTTTTGCTTTATTCTTAATACACGAAGATTCAATGCTCTATGTCTACATAACTAGACTGCTCGTACGTCGTAATAAATCCCTGTAGTACGTACTGCCATCTGTTGGTGTTCCACGTAACTACATGCTACGACACTGAGAAAACAAGTAAGGATAAACCAACCGTTTTCGATCGGTAGCTTTTTGTGTAGAACAGACTGGTGGACTGCTGGTTAGGAGACCCGTGTACGATTTCCGGCAAGGTGATATACTGTATTTTTTTTTTAAACTACTTTTTCTTTGGTTTGTACTCATAAAGAGAATTGCTCTCTGTTGCATTTTTTTTTTTAATTTTTACAAATTGGACTAGGTTAGGAAAGTGGACAAAATAGTGGAAAGACTTGTGGAAGTCGGAACATTTTGTATAAATACGTTGTTGGTCCACTTTTAGCACAGCTTGAATTTTGGACGCAATAGACCAATACAAATTCCGGATGGTGGTGAGTAGAATTTGAAGCCATTATTCATGCAGCACAGCCTCCATCTCAGTTAGAGACGGAGGAGGTGGAAATCGACGCCAAAGACTGGTTTCCAAAACAGTCCACAGAGGCTCAGATATTTATGTCTGGGGGTTGCGCGAGCCAAGCAAGATGCCTAACCTCATCAGCATGCTCGTGAAACCACTGTTGAACAGGGCCAGCGCACAGTGGACAAAATTGGCAATCTAGCCGGAAAAATGTCCGGAAACTGTTTTCATGATCCGAACGTCATACAACTCGTGATTATTTCACATGATTGCATTGTTTGACTGTTCAACTATGTTTTCCATACCGTTTCACGAGAAATAAACAAAGGCACCAGTTGGCCCCTCCAATGTTGACCTTTCTATTTGAAAATTTTGTATGCTTTTACCACCTGCGTTTCAGTATTTGTTTTCAACTGTACGTGGTGTACCAAACTACGTGAAATAATATATTTTCTAGCGTTATTATTTCTCATATATATTTACTTTGAAAGTAGTTCATATACGGTCATCATCATCACACTTAGCTTTAGTGTCTACAACATACATCAACTTAGTATCCCGTGAAATAAACTTCTAAAACGAAGCTTCTTTGTCTTCATGTAGAGTTGTAATTCGAATGGCACGTAGTGGCACTGAAGTTTACACAATTGTTTTGCTGAATTGTTGTCACTTTTAAGTTGTCGAAATAAATATTTGCCTCTAACTGCCCCTTTTCCTTATTTTCTGTGGAGATGATGCAATCCGCACCAGTTTTGATGGCCTCGATCGCGCGACGCGAGCTGCAACAGAGCAGCATAGAACTAAAGATACAAGCTAGGAATAGACGTTGCTATAGAAAACACCCTGAGATGTGCACATGTAGTTGCGCCGACAATTCTGAATGAGTTTGGCAAGTGTTGACAGAATTGTTGCAGAGTGAAAGACCCATTGATCAAGACAAATAGTGACTGGCTTGATAGGCGTTAAATTTCCCCCCAAAAGTGATTGCATTGCTTGACTGTTCAACCAGCAGTCAACATCAAAGCTTGGAAGACCGAAAAATATTTGAACATTGTACAGAGAAAGAAGAGCAAAAGAGACGAAAGAACTATTAGCAAAATAAGTAAATCACTGAATTTCACCCAACAACAGTGACTGTGATTGAAAAGTTTCTGCGGTGACGCAGTTTGTGATGACTATGGTAGATAAAAACGTATGGAATGCTTTGACAGACAATTCCTCACGAAATTTAATTGCTGCATGTATGATGATAAGCAAATACAGACAATTTGCATCAGAGGAAAACAATTCTTTACAGTTTATAATAAAGTCTATTTGCTTAATTTGTGTGGACTGGAGGTAATAAGACTCACCTGTCTATAGGAACTGGACTTTACGTTATCTTGGTTATGTTTTTGCTAGTTGTTGAGACTTTCAGGTTTTCTGTAATAAGCTGCATGCAAAAACATTTTTAGTTTTCTAAATTTCTTACTCATTCGTTTCCTTGAATTTTGTGCTTCGTAGGCCAGCCTACTTATTTAAGTTGGCTATGTACGCCATATATGCAATATTCATCGCGTCATCCATTATCTTGTATTTATATTGTTATGTTAATGTTGTTGTCCTTTAATTGCAGAATTCTATTCTGACTTTAATATATATGCAACGTTGTTATTTGTGGATTATTGCGTGTTTATTATATTGGTGTCTGCATGTATTTTGTTACATTTTGTGTCTCATTACATGCAGTAAAATAATAAATGTATTGTGAAATGTCTCGCATAGCACTTGTCACTACCACTACAGAAAGATTTCATATGCGGTATTTAACACAATTCAAAATACAGCCGCAATACAAGAACGTATGGTCTGTGGTTGTACTATATCGGGCTCTATAGAGTCATAGATCAGGTAACACATTCAATTTGGTGCAAACTACATAATTTTCTTGATGCCGGTCCATTTATTGTACACATAAAGAATGTTTTTCGCCCAGATCAGCATTTCTGTCCACTGTGCGATTGGGGGCATTTTCATCCTTGAATATGGCATTCCCGTGTGCAAATAAAGTGTGCACCATTGGGTGAATCTGGTTACCCAAGAGTTGTGTATACACTTGTACTGTGACAGAATCGTGTAATGTGATAAGGGTGGCTCCCAAAAGCATGTACGATTTTTTGGGGGATAGTGATTTTTCTAAGATCTCATTTTAAAGAATTTGTCGCACATACGTCTGAGCTTCCAGCGTCTTATTCAAGAAAGATATAAAATTCGATTGGAATCCTGTTCTTTACCTACCCCATCCCAACCTGAGCCAAAGATGACAAAAGGCCATGAACTCTACGCCGTACATTTGTATCAGGACTTGGAATGGGATTTATTGCTTTAGCAGATTTTTGTCTAACATTTTATCTGTTATAATGAAAATATCATGAATAGTAACAGACTCTACAGCAGTACAAGGTTATTTATTTTTTTGCAGTAAACAATGAAAATTCGTACGATGTCTCCAATACCACCTTCGATGATTGTGTGAACTTGTATATTACGTTGAAAGTTTACCTAAATTTTCTTCTTTGCACTTGAAAAGTTTAGCTGGTTTGTTCTTTTACTCGACATGATTGGCTTCTAAGTGTCGGTGAAGTAGGGATGGCTTTATAGAGGTATTTAATATAGTTTGGTTGCAATTAGCGCAGAGGGGAAGATGTGGTGTATTATTTGCTGACACCAAAATAAAATACGTTCAAAATTTCTAGTGCAGTTTGCTTAAACGTACTCAAACTAGAAATATATTGCCCCAATACACCACAGTACGAAGATCGAACTCGAACTATCAATTCCTTCTTTTCCAGAAATGTTTATTGCCTCCAAGCACGTCAATGACCCCGAACAGGACAAAGCTGACACCAAAGCCTGATTCCACCGCGAGCAATTAACCACAGACGTTCTTCAACCCTCCTTTTTGAAAACCTGACATGCCGTAGAGACAAAAATTCTTTATTTCCAGAAATAATATAGCACGCAAGACAAGTAGAGGGAACTTAAAGTTAACTTTATTATTATGGTGTAGTTTCCTATATCGTACCTTAACAAATTTCTTAGTTGTTTATTTGAAACAATTAGTGAAATACGTCAATATCAGTCATGTATGGCAGGTAGATATGTTACAAGCCTTGGTAGAATTGACAGCCGCAAATATTGGATTTAATTGTTTTCTCAAACGTCAAATGCCAAAACTAATCTTTATGAGACATGAATCAAAAGAAGTACACGATGGTCGTTCAAAAATACGTCCCTTACCAAAATCAGCCAATGAGATACCAAATGGAAAGCCATAAAAGCTAACCTTCTTAACTTCCCAAATAAACATATTGCAAGGAACTTTCTCTCGAGATCTTTCAGAAGAAAACTAGTATTGAAATCTCTGCAATGAAACTATTGTCGAGATATGGTGCGCTATATAAAATGTAAAACTGTGGGTGCACGAATAATGCGCTGGGGTGAGCGAAAAGGTAAACAAGTTAGAGCTTACTAACAATGACGAAGGCTCCGGTCCCTTGGTAGCATGTTAGCCACGCAAGCATTATTTTTTATCAGATTGGTTGGCAACACTGACAACTGCAGTGCTTAGGTACGGGAAAACTCATAGTACTTTTCTATGATGTCGAATGTTTGTTAAGTTTGGCGCAGCTATGGAAGCAATTTAAATAATTGATTAATTTAAAAATGGGTTGGCAACACTGAAGTTCTGCACCAATCAAGACTACCAGCGGCTATGAGCTAGTCTGGCCAAGACCTTTCCAACAACACCTCAGGCACGCCTCTACATTCGTGGTTCATGAGATATATTTTGGGCACTAGTTGGCAATACTGAAAACTAGGTTCCTGGGGACGGGAACACGCACACTATGTTCCTATTGTGTCAAATAATGTTTATACCAAATTTGATGCTCCTATGTCTAAAATGATAAAAACAATTTTAAAAAAGGCAATTTTATTGAAAATAGATTGGCAACACTGGTAAGTGAATTGCTTGGAGACTTAGACACCCTCAGACTATCTGCACACAGGGCAACCCGGAAGTAATTGAAGTCACTATGTGATATTGATGATATCGGCGGTATAGGTGGGTGGTCGAGCATCCGCACACAGGGCAACATTTAACAGTTGGTGCGAGATGAATAACATATGTTGGCATCAGTCATCGGGATTGTAACCAATACTCGCTTCCCCGTGGCGGGCTGCTTTCCAACTTGGGGAGTTTTGGGGGGATCATAACCAAACTCTCCGGACTGCTGCGCCCCATGGTGCTGATCTGCCCTCATAACCACCCCCGGGGGATTCGCCCCCCATAGGGGAGTTTGGCCCCATTTATTGTAACATACTCGTGATACCTTCTTACCAAATTTCATTTCTCTAGTTTCAGTTGTTTGGAAAACGCGTTTTTGGGCGGCCATTTTGGATTAAGATTGCGACTTTTCGAACGTTTTCTTATATTATCGTGATCTATTCGTGATGTTATATCTTCTTATCAAATTTCATTCCTCTAGCTCGAACAGTGTGAAAAATGGTTTTTGGGCGGCCATTTTGAATCCAGTGTGGCGGCTTTTTCCAAGTGTTTTGTATTTTCTTAAACTACTCTTGATGATATACCTTCATGCCAAATTTAGTATCTCTAGCTCAAGCGGTGTGGAAAATGGTTTTTGGGCGGCCATTTTGAATCCAAGATGGCGACTTTTCAAAACGTTATAATATTTTCTTTAACTACTCTTGATAATACACCTCTATACCAAATTTCGTATCTGTAGCTCAAACGCTGTGGAAAATTGTTTTTGGACGGCCATTTTGAATCCAAGATGGCGACTGACAGGATAACTTCCCACACGGGTCCTATATCTGATCATGGGCAAAATATCATTCGTTGAATTTGATTTTTTTATGGCCTTCAGGTATCTGACGCTTGTGCCGGGGTAGAGGAGAGAATAGGATTTGGGAAGGTGTCGGCCAGGGCCTACGTTGAAGGTGCCAACCCGGCATTTTTCCTGGTGTGACAGGAAAATCCCTGGAAAAACCTCAGTCAGAATGGTCGGCCGCTGGGATCGAACCCACGACCTTCGGAATGCTACGCCAACGCGCTCTACCACTGAGAAAAATCATTCGTATCGGTCAAGCCGTTTTGCCGTGATGAAAACACCAACATAGGCACATTCATTTGCATATAGATAGATAATTTTTATAACTTTTTCTTTTGGCCTATGGGTCATTAATTATTGTTAATTCCAGTTAGTATAAAATGTAATATTTGTAATTTTTTCCCCACTTCAATATCTCATAAAGTACGAGGTTTTCGAAACAAAAAAACTTTCAGAACTGTGTACTTTCTAAAATAAATATCGAGCACTCACGAATTTAACATTGAAGGTCGCTAAATCAACAAACAATATGAGGACAAGTTGCTTAGATCACGCAAGTCGAGTGGACCGCCGATAGATTGCTTTCATATTGCCCTGTTGGTGGATACCGAATCCTTTACCTACGAAGTGACAGGGAGGGGTATTGTATCGCTGTTGAATTGCTTTCGGGTTGCCCCATGCGCGGATGGGCTCAGTGTTTTTGTATTGTATCTAATAATATTTTTGCCAAGTTTGACGCAGCTAGGTCTAACTGAATGGAAGAAAATTGAACAGTTAATTAAAAAATGGCTTGGCAACACAACTATATAAATCAAGATGGTTCCGGCGGCCCAGAGCTTGTTTAGTGAGGATCTTTCCAGCGACACCTCAATCATCTCTCAACACCTTGTAGTTTCTGAGATTTAATTTCTGGACACGCACAGACGGGCATCCTGAGAGGGATTATAAGATCTACCAAGAGATCTAAAAAATAGTATATGAGCTCGTATATGACATTTGCACTGTTTGAAACATTGTGACATTATCTCACATTCAAACTAGGAGGTGAAAATGTGATATTCGATAGTGTATTGGATGGATATTTTATCCTGCTTGTAGACCTACCCTATATTGTAACATTGTATGAGTTTCACACTAATATAGTAAGATTTTTTGTCTTTTTTTATTGGAAATTAGGCTATTTTTTAATTTAATTTTAATAGTCTTATCAGTAGGTTCAACAAGTATTCTTATCATTGTTCTGTAAGACATTCAGATTCCCTCCCGAGGCGCCGTAGCTCAGTGGTAGAGCGTTGGCGTAACATTCGGGAGGTCGTGGGTTCGATCCCAACGGCCGACTATCCAGACAGGTTTTTCCATGCCTTTTGCTCAGTCACACCAGGCAAGTGCCGGAATTACCTTGGACATAGGCCCTGGCCGATACCTTCCCGAATCCTTTCCCCTACTCTATCCCGGCCTGAGCCTTAGATGCCTAAATGCCATAAATACAATTCAATTTCATTATTCCCTGTGTTTCGGCTTATCATGTATTTTGTTTTATCTTTTTACCTGTAAATCTATCTCATCGCACGCTTCTACTAAGACATCGGTGTTGCTTTGTAGTACATCTATATCGTCCTCTATTAAATTTACATCATCCGCGTATACGAACAGTTGATTCAAACCATTCAATAATAGTCCGTTTTTGTCCCCTTTAACTTTTAAAATCGCATATTCTAATGCAAAGTAGTGGTGATAAGGCATCGCCTTGTTTCAATCCGTTGGGGGAATCTTGAAACCATCTAGCATATTATTACCTATCCGCACTCTGCTTATGGGGTCGTTGAGACACATCTTCACTAGTTGAACCAATTTTTTCGGAATTCCAAATTGTATCAGGATACGGTATAACTTTTCCCTTTCGATAGAATCATATGCTTTCTTAAAATCAATGAATAGTAGCTGGTGAACAGTCCCATTGTATTCCCATTTCTTCTCTAAGATATGTCTCAAGGCAAAAAAATTGGTCCAACGTGGATCTATTTCTTCTAAATCCACATTGGTGACCTCCAATTATTTCATCTACGTATACACTTAGGCGTGTTAACAGAATATTATTTAATACTTTGTAACAGGTTGGAAGTAACGAGATTCCGCGGTAATTAATACAGTCTGATTTGTCGCCTTTTTTATAAATCGGAACTATTATTGAGGTTTTCCATTTCTTTGGAAGCTCCTCATTTCTCCAGGTAGCACTTATCAATTTATGCAGTTCCTTGATTAGTGCCGTTCCTCCTGCTTTAATTAATTCGGCTAGAATATTGTATATTTCTGGTGATTTGAAATTTTTCAGTTTATTTTATCAACATTTCGATCTCAAACTCGCTAGGTTCGGAAGTCCACGGTTCTGCGGTATAGATTTCAAATTCCTCTGTTTGTTCCTCGTTGTGTACATTAAGAAGTTTCTCGAAATAACTTATCCACACATCGACAATTTTAGTCGGATCCGCCTGAAAATCTCCACATTCATTTCTAATTATTCCTAACCTCGGGTGATAACCTTTCCTTAACATGATTACCTTTTGTATAGAATCTTGTATGCTATTTGTCTTGCCATTTTCCTCTATGTCCTGAATCTTCTGAGTAATATATTCTCTCTTTTTAACACTTTTTTATTAACTCTGTTTCTTGTTTGTCTGTTCGGTACAAATTAACACGCTTTCTTGTCTGCGTGCTGTTCGGTACAAATTTTGCAATCGATTTTAAACTCACTTCCCATTATCCGATTTCTTTGAAATTTTGTGAACTTGCTTGCTTCCGATGACAATACAATATTCAATCATTAGATATACAACAAAATAATCCAGTTAACTGTAATTAATTAATTAAAATTCGAAATTATCTTTAAATGCACGCAACGCCGCAACTATTTTGTGAAATTTGGGTTGCCTATCTCACAGAGATATATTAATCTATTAAACATAAAAAAATAATTTAAAAAGGATTTTTAAAAAACACGCTTTCTTAAGATGGACTAAAAAGTAAAAAAATAATAAATTGAATTAATCTTATGAATCTGAAAATAAAAGCATGTTGTTATAAATAAAAATAAATCTTGCTTACCTTATCATAAAATCATAATATCGAAGAGCACTCACGCTTTTATTTTCCGATTCATAAGATTAATTCAATTTATTATTTTTTACTTTTTAGTCCATCTTAAAAAAGCGTGTTTTTAAAAAATCCTTTTTTAATTATTTTTTTCTTCTGAACCCGCGTATGGCGTTTCGTTTCGTGTTACTATAGTGGTTGGTATTTGATTCGCGTTTATTACTTAGCCATCGTTGCCTTGCTTGTTTTAGTTCCTCGTGAAGCTTAAGGCATTCTTTATTAAACCAAGATTTGTTTTTCTGCTGTTTCTTCTCATTTATACGTTCTCTCGCTGCCCCCTTCATTGTATCACGAAATGCCTGCAACAATTTCTTTTACATCAATTTCATTATTAATATCTTTATTATTACTCGAGTCGGCTAGGATTTCGAACCTATTTGAGAGTTGGAGCTGGTAATGTGCTTGTATACTCGGATTATTTAATGGTTTAACTTCGAATTTAAGTTGTTTTGATCCCTTGTTTTCTCTATTCGCGATGCATAACTTTTCCCTTTTGTGATCACTAATTGATGGTCGGTGTCACCTTCCACTCCTCTGTAAGACTTAACACCCATTATGTTGGTGTGTCTTCGTCTATCTACTAATACGTGATCGATCTGGTTGAGAGTTTTGCCATCCGGACCCATGTGTATTTATGTATGTCTTTGTGTTCAGAGTACATCCCATTTACCAGTACGTTTTTCGAAATCGCGAAAGTTATAAGTCTTTCTCCATTGTTGTTGGTCTTTTCGTGAATGCTGTATTTGCGTACAGTAGGTCTATATTTTATTTCCCTTCCTATCTTTGCGTTGAAATCACCAAACACAATTTTCGAATTATACTTCGGTAATCGGTCAAATATAAATATAATAAAAACTCTTATCTTTCAATTGTACTACAAAATTAAATAACAGTAATACTGTCCGCTTATAGAAAAAAAAAAATATTCTGAGCGGAAACAAACCAAATATAAATGCAGTCCCAGATAATCAGGTGGATTTCGGCCCTGGCAAGTCAAAATAAGTTCCCAGTGAAAAAATTATATCCCCTTCAAGCAGTAGTCCAGGCCCAAAATATAAAACCCAAATCCAACACTGCAAACAGGGTTGTTTTTTTAAAGAGACTAAATGTATACTCTGATTATTGCCATTAATTGTTGTCTTCGTTCTAAATGCAGACAGCAGTATTTTAATCTGTACTTATTTACAACTCGAGTAAATATTATTTTTCTAAGTAACTGATGGTTTAACATAATTTTTCTGTATTTTTATGATGTGAACTTATATATACTTATATAACTTAATACACATTATTTTTAAATAATATAAGTATCTAATGTATTCCTGGAAAACCAACTTTTACAGTGGGATAATACACATTCAACAGCACGCAAATCTGGGACAAAACTGCATAATTTTTTAAGTTTTCTTTATACCGTATTGCTTTACTTTTGAACCAGTCTTTCTTAAAATAATAAAGATAGGTCTTGATGTGCTTAAAAAAAAAAAAAAAAAAAAAAAGCAGTAAATTTACGGCTTTAAAGTCCATCCAAAGTTATTTCACTATTGAAAACTTTAAACAAGAATACCAATTTGGATCTTACTCTGTACCTAATTTATTTCTAAGTTTTGATTTAATCAGCCCAAACGATGAAAAAATTCGCTCTACACTTGCAGAGGACGCATGGGGTGTAAGCAATTGTTTGATTATGAGGAGCACTGTCACTGAACTTATCAATTTCTGTTTTCTGACTCTTCCACCAGTCATAAGTGGTTACGTTCGCTATCATAAGGCGAATCTTGCGATGGAACTTCAAGGGGCCTTTTACTTCAGTCACTTCTAGGGCAGCGATGGCTCAGTGGTAGAGCGCTCACCCTGGTGCAAGGGGTTCCCGGTAGGAGACAAACACGGTGTGCGTGATTGTTTTTCGGGATTCTCCAGTTCCTTTCCACATTCTTCATTTCACCAATTCTCCTATCACAGGGTTCCCACCTGGAAAATCTAGAATAGTCAGGGAATTTCACTAAAATGTCTGAACCTGGAAAATTCAGGGAATTTGATAGCTTATTGTTTGAAGTTCATTTAGTTACAGCAGGCATTTAATGTTAGATCGTTTTTGAAATTACTTGGAGGCTAATGTGCCAACCATGAAGCAATTTAAGAAAAAATAGTGAAATATTTTGATGTATCTTTATTTTCATGCAACTATGATCTTTATTTTCCCATGGAATTATGATATATATACAAAATGGGGTACCTGGAAATTTCTGAGTAGTGACCTGGAAAAGTCAGGGAATTTGATCTTGGCAAATGAGTGGGAACCCTGTATCATTATCCGTTCGACCTGGGCCAAAGTTGCCTAAAGGTCTTAAATAAAATTCAGAATCTAAATTCCAGTCACTTCTCAAAAGTTCAGCTCTGTGAGAAACGTCATTTCTCGTATTTCAGACATACTTATTTCTTATAGCCTAGAAATATAAATTAAATGAAGGTTTAGAAGAGTTTATTTGAAGTTAAAAGTGTATAGTTTTTAAGTATCGTATACAGATACTTGTTCCACATGCTCGTTGAAAAACTAATACGTGTGATATATGAAATACTTAAAAGCTACCAACCGGTGTGTGATTAGATGCCATGCAGGCCCCCAGAAATAAATAGTGTATGTAAATAACTGTATAATAAAAGAAAGAACCCTGTAATTCTCTTCCTCTTCTTTTTAGATGGCTCTGATGAAAATTCAACAGGTGGTGATGATACTGCTTCGTTTCCCTTGGCTGTCAAAATGATGTTCAATTATGATGCAGAGTCTAATGCCATGTCCATTTTGAGAGCTATGTATAGAGAAACAGTTCCTGCACAGTGTCATATTACAAATGCTGAGATCAATTCGTGGGAAAGAAGGTAATGCCTTATTCTTGTTTCTTTTAATATTGTCGAAGGGTTGACGGTTTCCGTTGAAAAGTAAAGATGGCCATCGTGGTGTAGTGACTTAAGTTGACCCGTCTACAACAGGAGTATGAAGTGGTTGTCAAATGGTGTCGATCTTATTCAGGAATACGGAAGTTGAGTGAAAAGTGCTGGCAACAGTTATACTACACTTCTGAAGTTTTACTTATACATGAATTAAACATCATTCGCCAGCAATATTATCAGTATGTATATTGATTGAACTATTATTAATTTCTTAGACAAGCCGGTGAGCTTCTAACGATGGGGATCTACATCTTTCGGTAAAGTTGGTTCCGAACCACCCAGTTCAATGGACCCCAACTGAACTTTAACCCAATATCACGAGCACAGAAAGTGAGCGTTCTAACCAACCTGGTGTCTAACGTCAATGTGAATCACTTTATTTTCAGGTATTTGGATGGAAGCCCTTTCTTTATATTGGTGATTGCTATGAGTTCTCTGTATCGCGTAGTGGTTTAGCGATATTTCTATAATTTTAACAAAAGATAGTGAAATCACTGGCGAAACGTAATTCGACAGTGGCGCTTTGTCCGTACCTGCCCACATGGAGTAGGGATTGCAGGAACTGCATCTTGTTCTTTGCGGTGTCCAATGCGAGGATTATCATCTTCGATTTTCCCACTCACAGTAAGACGCAGTCACTCAGCTTGCAATTGTACGATGATGATGTGCATTATTACTACAAACCTCTACAAGTTCCTGTTAACAGCTTTTGCGTTGCTACCATGTGTGCAACCTTAATTCTTATCCAAGAGCGTTATCAACATGCTTTAGACTACTTTAGCAGGGGAACTTCAGTTTACTTGTCTCGTAGTGCTTCTTTTTTTTTTCACATCATCTAACAAGTGATAACCTTGCAGTAGGTGTGTTTCTCTTAGTCAAATGTTTTACGACCAGTTGGTTTCAAGCATCTTTCACTTGTAATACTAGCTTTCCCAGTTCTTTTCACTCAACCCTAAAAACGTACAAACTTTCAGATTATGGAAGTTCGATACGATTTAATGCATGATTAAGCTCTTATCCATAAGAACAATTAATTGGGAGTTTTCAGTGATAAATCCGAAAGATGTTCCGACCACACACGTCTGTGAGTGAGTTCTACCTTCTAACCACTCGACGAAGTCCAGTAGACGGAATATTGTTGATTATTGACTATTTTGATATGTCCTAAGCCTGTTTTATATATATATATATATATATATATTTATTTTTTTGTACGTTTTTGTTCGTTCAATTTGTTAGGTACAAACGATAGTTTTTGCAGAATTATTTTCGAAAGAATCATTGGCTTTCCACATAAGTGTTCACATTTTTCGTTAATGGTTTTTCTTATTTTTCGGTTTGTAGTTTTGGTTACGTGCTTCGAAAAGAGTAACCAAGGGCAGTAATGCAGTGTACGAATTTGTTTGACAAAAGTTGGCTAAATGATATTCCCTGAATACATTATGATTTTAAGTAGTCGCATACAACTGGGGAAAGGAGGGGGAATCAGCGACAGATCCCTACATACCTTTTAGGTAGATTTCGAAGAAAAATCTACCTATTGAGATCGATACGATATCTATGTACGGTATATATTTAGCGGTCATAATTTTGAAGATATTTGAACCAAATTTTTATATGTTGTTTCTAGGCTTAATGGCTCGGTTAAGTTCGTTAATGAGCAAAATCGGTCGCCATCTTGGATCCAAAATGGCCGCCGAACCCATTGTTGTATAGAATCGCTGGGGCTATTGAAATCAAATTTGGCATAAAAGTACATCACTGGTGTACCATCACAAGTAGGTCACGACAATATAAGAAAACTTTCAAAAAGTCTTCAACTTGGATCCAAAATGGCCGCCCCAAAAACCCAATTTCCAAATCATTGAAGGTAGAGAAACGAAATTTTCTTTGAAGGTGTATGACCAAGAGTAGGTTACAATAAATGGAGCAAACCTCCCCTTTGGGGGCGCAGCCCCCCGTGGGGAGGTGCAGATGGACACCATTGTGGTGTAGTGCTGCAGGGAGATTTTGGTTAAGATAAAGGTGGCGCATCCTCTCAAAAGCGCTGAAGTTGGGGGCGCAACCCCTTCGGGGGTCTGGGGGCAGCGCTTCCAGCGAAGCAAAGCGAGTGTATATATATATATTCACGTCTTGTGGGGTATCGTTGAACAGCTCTTGATGAATAATCTACACATCAATAAATAGTTTCTCGATAGCGCTCATATAAGGCGAGATTTGAATTTTTGAATATAAAGATCTACCTCAGCCTGTAGGCCTGCCGAAAGGATTTTTTACTTACAATTCTTGTGTTTTGTAATATTTTGTCAGTAGATCCTAAAACATTTAATGTGAATTAATATTTTATGCTTGAGTTAAAAGAAAAACAATTGAATTCATTCAGACATTCTTTGATTCACTCATTCAGTCATATACTATATGAGAATTTAATTCATGTGTTTCATTTATTAAGACCCTATATAGAGAGATGAAACCTAATTCATCCAGTGATATAAAACGTTACCGTTGGTTTATTTACTCATTCAGCGGTACATTCATTCAATGACATTCATGGATTTCATATATAACCATTCATTCGCTCCGTCATATATGTAGTAGTATTCGTGAATTTCATGTATCAAAGGATTATAGCTGAGTATTCATAGTGGATAGTGTTCAAGTTCACACGCAGTGAGCATGATACAAAATTAAATACGCATAATTTCATTGTACCATTGGAAGAATGTCCAATCGGTAAATCGAGACCGAAATTGGGTTGCCACGAATCCGACGACAACTTTTGTGTGAATCTTCCCAATTTTTGTGAGGCTTAACGAATTGAACAAATTACATAGACTAGTTCTAGTTCTTTAGATTTTTTAAAATTTATTCTCTATCCAGATTAGAATTCATATAAATTATTTATTCATTAGTAGTAGTAGTAGTAGTATTTATATATAATTTTTATTTTTGCAGTATGCAGAATAGAAAGAAACGCTTGCCACAACATTCGAATATTGTCGAAATGTACTGTGCTTTTGCCGATCGAGTGCCTGCTTTGCCAGGATCTTTCTCTTTGTACCCTGATGCACTGCCAGCACGAATTAACCCTGACGGCTCTGGGAGAAATATGAGCCTCTTCCTCGTTATGAAAGGGTAAGTTTCAACAGAAAATCTCGAAATAATAATTTTCCTAGTTCTCGTATTACTTTTAAGTTATAGATATGTTCATTGAGATGCTGCCCTTTAGGTATCTTTGGTTCAGGCCGAGATAGGGTAAAAGGATGATGTGGGGAGGAACTTGGCAGGGACTAGGTATTATTCGCATTAGCCAGGTGTGGTAGATAAAAGCCTGAAGATACAGAGCAGGTGAAGCCAACCAACACTTTATCATTTGAGTTACCATCGCTCGACTTCTTTAAGTTCTAAATATTGAATGAAATATTAGAAATGAACAAAATTGTATCCGAGAACTCGAAGCTGGCTGAAAATATAAGGATGAACCAAAGGTTATCAGCATGCTATTAATAAAATTACAGCTACAAAGAGAACTTAGATACATAATTTTTCAATATGGGCACTTTTGGGTGAACTTGGTCCAGCCTTCAAAACTTTGTTACCCCACTACCATCCCTCGTTTCCATTAAAAAGAAATCAGTTGCTTTGTCAGCACGAATGTACCGCGTCGTTCATATGTTGGTACGGGCTTCATGTTACAACCATTACATGGAACGTTATTAAAACTTTTCAATCATTCGTATATACCCAATCGTGCGAAACTTCGGTTTCCAATTCGTACTGAGAATATTTTGCATGGATTTCACCCTCTTGATAAACTTTCCACCTTTAAAATTCGGAACATTTATCACTGCTGCTTTTGGGCCACACGGAGAGTGGAGCAACCGTCATTATCTATGGAAATGATTGATCAACGTCGGATCTTGAGCAGTGTAACTACAACATTCAGATACGTCTGCATTTTATGGGAAAAGCAATGTAACCAAACTGCAAAGAATTGTCACAAAAATGCTGGTGATTTTTGTCTAAACCTTATATAAGATAATCTGAAACTGAGGAATCGATATTTCGGTAGTTTTTAATCCACTTTAAGAACTAAGCGAGATTTTCAATAAAAAATCGAAAGTGTTTTTCTTTCAAGTGTGGTTTGAACAAAAACTTAAGAGTTTCTTCAACAAGTTAATATCAAAAGTATGTTTTTATGTGCCAATTCGTAATTAACACGTAGGCCAACGCTCAGACTGACGTGTTGCAGCTTACAGTTGTTGATAACCCACATTTTATATTTCTGTCATCAAGAAAAATAATGAATGTTTTGCACGGAGTCAGATTTGCGATCGCAAGATAAAACTATGGTAGTTTGTCATTGTCTAAGTTTATCACCTCAAGAACGAAACCTACAACTTTAAATGGATTCCGAATTATTGTGTTTAGTATATGCTCACTGTATATCGAATCTGAAACACCTTCATAACAAAGCGCCAAGCGTAACCACTAGTGTGGAAGTCTCATGGAGGGAAAATGAAATAACATTTTCCAGACTTTTTTCCTTTCTTAAAACAGAGAATTATATACTGAGCATTAATGCTTGAGAGTCTACGTGTTTGAGTAGCATTCACATCTGATAGTATCAGAGTTCCCACACACCTGGAAAACCGAGAAATCTCAGGGAATTCGAAATAAAGGAAAACACAGGGAAAACTTAGATTTGATAAAACACACATCTTTTCTCATGTTAAAGAAAATAACTAAAGTATGTAATTACAGTGTAGATGAGTTTTATTAAACTGTAGATGTAAATTAGAACATCTTGTGCACAAGTTACAGCCAAAATTACCCCAGGGACTTGTGAGCACGGATGTGTAGCAACCCTGGGGCGCCAGCTAGATTTAACTATGTTTCTTGTTTCTGTTTAAATCTGATTCCTTATTCTTTCATCTTTTCTGTGACTTCATTCTGTTTACTTTTCTCTCAGTGCTTGTTTCATAAGAAGTCGCAATTATTTAAGATCAAACTTCAACCCTAATCAATTAGAACTCCATGTGAAAATGTTTAGTATTAAATTGTACTCATTTGGACACGTTAATTTACTTCGTATAGTGTAATGATTGTCATTTCATAACTTCTGTCACTTTTTTTTTTCTAACAGCAGAAATGTGAAAAATATAGTTTCCTTTCAAATTTTCTGAATACACTGTCAGCTCTACCCCTTCATAAAATTGTTCAAGTTTCTATGGATGGCCCAAATGTCAACGGGGCATTCCTTCGTGATTTGTCCAAAGAGTTGGTGGCAGATGATGATGATCCAGAATTATTGCCTGTATGAAGTTGTGGTCTTCATGTCGTACATGGTGCATTTCAATGTGGTCACAAACCGTCAGGATGGCATATCAATCAGTTTTTGAGAGCGCTGTATTATTTTTATAGGATACACCAGCCAGACGTGTAGATTACTCGAGGATCGCAGGTAGGACTGAGCTTCCTCTTCAAGTTTTGTTCCGGCGTTGGCTTCAGAATGCTTCAGCAGCTGAAAGAGTTGTTGACATCTTCAAAGATTTGAAAAAGTATTTTCATCAGAGTCAACGATTCCGTTCCTCACATTCATTGGAGAGTATAAGGAAACAGCTTTCTGATACCCTGATGCTCTCGAAGTTCAATATCTTCATGACCGTTTGAGCCTTTTTTTAAGAATATTTCGAACTGCTGAACCAATGTTTCCTTTCCTTCATGATGCACTGGAAGATATCATCTGAGAAATAATGGGGAGGTACATCAAGAAAGAAGTTCTGGATGGTACGATGAACAGCTTCAAGATGACACAAATTGATGTTCGGAAGACTGAAAAGCTCATTTGTTTAACGAAGATTGATGTTGGAGTTGGTGCCAGGTCTGCATTAGAAGCCTCTGGTGTTATGGAAAAAAGACAAAATAATGTTTTTTAACAGACATTCTTGCTGTCAACAACACAAGAGCTAATTGAGCGTGTAGCCCTCTGAAGTACCGTTTTGTGAGATCTGCTACCTGTATTGTTCCAGAGCAAATTGTAAAATATCAATTTCAAAGCACTCAGCGTGTGGAAGCTCTCGTGCAAGAACTTGTCAAGAAGAAGAGAATAAATAAAAACGCTCTTATTGGAGATAAAGTAACTCGTCAGTACAAGACGCTGATACGTAAAGTAAGCAAAGAAGATAAGATATTAAGAGAGAAGTTTGAAAACTTCTCAGTTAAAACTGGAGATCTTGATTCCTTCTTCATCAGTATCCTTAAGAATGAAGAGGATTACACTAATCTGTGGAGTATAGTGAAGTTAGTGTTGATTCTTTCCCATGGAAATGCTTATGTGGAAAGTGGATTTTCAGTAAACAAGCAAATGTTAGTTGAAAACTTAAAAGAAGAGTCAGCAGTGGCATTGCGTCAGATCTATTGATGCAGTACACGCTAGAGGTGGGGTGTTGAATGTGAATATAGACAAGGACCTGATCCAAAGTGTAAAGGGTGCTCGCAGTAGATATAAAGATCATTGCATAAGAAAAGAAGAAAGAAAATGGACAAGAACAAGAAAAAGAGGAAAGGAAGGGAATTGTAAATGAGATTCGTGCTTTACAAGCAAAGAAACAGAAGATGGAAGGAGAAACTGAGGCCATATCTGAACAATTAAGAAATTCCCCTAGAACACTACGTAAGTACAATTACTTTCCTGTCTATTAATATTGAACCTATTATATTCTCTATCCCGCCTATTCCTGTATGTACTGTAATGTGTACTGTGCTGTAATGATATATATATATATATATCTCAAGATCATCGTATTTTGTCATAATAGTCTTATACAAAAGAGAAAAAAAGGAGGAAAAAAAAAAAAAAAGGATACTTACATAGTGAAATCTTGAGATAGAAGCACACGAAATTCACAAATACTACAGAAAATTAATACGTTTCGCAATTGCGTTTTCAACTGGTAAGAAGGAAAATGGACAGAGCGGACAGGTGCGGGAGTGATGTTAAGGAAACGCCTTGTTGCCAGTGCTGGGTGACAGTGTGGCCAGGTTTTGGAGGCGGGAAAATTACTAGATGGGTCGGAGAAAACACCAAGTGGAGAAGAAAGTGCAAAGGTTACTAGGAGCAGGTAAGGGGCTTCCTGAAGAAATAAGAGGGTAAAGAATCGGAGGGGAAGGGGAAAAATAATAATAAAAATAACAATAATGATGAAGATGAACGGGAGAACAAAGAAACAATATAGAAAGATATAATTAAATAAAAGTGCAACTATAGACGGGAGATAGGAAGAAGACGGCACTGCGTTGCAAGGAGTTACAGGCAGTTGAGGCCGGGTTCGTGGTTGGCGGAAAGGATAGAGATGTACGTCTGCTCCCGTCTCCTTTCTTACTGTGGCAGGTGAGTCAGGGTTCAGGACTTTCAGGATTCTGACTCGAAAGGTTTCGTCAAAGGTGCAGCCGTGATAGGAAGTGTGTTCAGGTATGGGGAGGTGCGGAAGTTGAGATTTGGAGGAGTGGTGATGGTTGTTGATGCGGAATGTTAGAGGAGTTTGAGTTTCGCCAACGTAGAAGGCGGATCATAGGTTACAAAATAGAAGATAAACGAGGTTGGAAGATATGCAACTACCGGAGTATCAGAAACAGTACGTCTTGTGAGTGACAAGATGTACGAGGGAAATACTGTGATCAAAAATAGGAAAGGTTTTGCAGCGGGGTCTATTGCACTTGTTAGGTTTGGGGGGAGAGGGCGGGATTGGTCCAGTTCTGGTGAGAATCGTGTTGAGATTCGGAGGTCTGCGGTAGACTATTTTGGGACATGACGGGAAAACTTTCAGTTTCAGGTGACGCAGTGAGTATGGGGTGTGCCAGTTTGAGGAGCTTTCGGAGGGCCTGAGGCTGGGGCAGTACTGGCTGAGAAGGTTGAGAGCGGACGGAGCTTCGCGGGCAGGTCTGTTGGTGTTAGGGTGATTACGGGCACGGTCCAGTTGTTTACGCATGAGGTGTTTGGGATATCCACGGTTAGTGAGAGCTGAGGAGAGGGTACTGAAATCGTTACGGAGCAGGTCATCAGAGGAACAGATGCGGGAGCCACGGACAGCAAGAGCGTATGGATGAGAGCGTTTGGTATGGTATGGATGGCAGCTGTTGAAATAGAGATACTGCATACGGTTGGTAGGTTTGATGTGAACGCCTGTCTCAAATCGGTTGTCCTTGAGCCTGACATCCACATCAAGGAAAGTTACATGTTCTCTCGAGAAGGACCAGGTGAACTTGACGTGAAAGGTGCAGTTGAGGGTTTACAGAAATGTTTCCAGAGACTTGTCCGTGGGTCCAGATCAAGAAAATATCGTCGATATAGCGAAGCCACGTGAAAGGTTTTAGAGGTGTGGAGTTGAGGTATTGGGTCTCCAGGCGTCCCATGAAAAGGTTGGCGTAGGAAGGGGCCAGTACCTTTGATTTGCAGGGAATTGTGGTTCTCAAAGGTGAAGTTGTTCATGGTGAGGACAAACTGGGCTAGCTGAAGCAGAAATGGTTTATTGGGTTTACGAGGACTGGGGCATGTGTCGAGAAAGTGTTCAAGGGCAGAGAGGCAGTGGGTGTGGGGAATGTTGGTATACATTGATGTCTTGCCGACTGTAACTAAGATGGTGTCAGGTGGGAGAGGATCAGAGATAGAATATATTGTGGAGAGAAAGTGGTTGGTATCTTTGATGTAGGAAGAGAGAGACAAACGGTTGGAGATTGTGGTCAAGGAAGGCGGAGATTCTTTCAGTGGGAGAGCCAGTAGTGGAAACTATGGGTCTGCCGGGATTACCAGGTTTATGGATTTTGGGAAGTAGGTAAAATTTAAGAGTTCCGGGATTGTCAGGACAGTGTAGAGACAGTGGAACGCGACAGCCCCTCATGGGGTCCATGCGCTTGAAGGTAGGTGCGGATCCTATTAAGGAAGGATTGGGTGGAATCTGTCTCGAGGGGACGGTAAAAGGTAGTATCGAAAAGTTGTTTGAGGGCTTCAGCTCTTCGTTCTGCAGCTATGATTTATTGTAAGAAGGAAGGGTACTTACAGCTTATTGTTCCATAGGCGAACACACACACTGGAACACTAATATATAAAGAGTACTTGCGATATTTCGGTATTAATACCGTAGACTTGCTGTAGAGCAGAGATGCACAGACGTGGATAGAACAAAAGATTATCGACAGTAGCAACACGTAGCGGACGGCGCATCGTTTGCAGAACAGTTGACTGCTGTATAGCGCGTGGAACAATTGACAACTGCACTGTGTGTAAGTCCGGGATAAGATTGTGGAAGGAAAAGTGTTGAAAATGCAGAGAAAACGGGTTAAAGTTACTGAAGGTTAAGTTCAGGATATATTTTCGCGCTTAAAGCATGAATAATAACCTCTTTATATATATATATATTAGTGTTTAAGTGTGTATCTTCGCCTATGGAACTATAAGCTGTAAGTACCCTTCCTTCTTACCATAAATTTAACTTTATATATATATATATATATATATATATATGAGCCTCCTGCGTAGCCTAGTCGATAGTGCGCTCGACTTCTGTGCGAGCGGACCCGGGTTCGATTCCTGGTGGGGGCTAATTGGGGAGCTACTGTGAATAAAGACAGTAGCGATCACAGTTGAGAGCTTCGGCTCTCCTCTCCCAACACGTCTGGTCAGCGTGGGAGCAGTAGACCAACTAATCCCTCCGGAAGAGGCCTAATCCATTAGTGGATTGAATATAGTTGTGAATCATATATATATACAGGGGTTGGACAAAAAAATCTAAAAACACGTCATACAGGACACGTAAGTGTGGCCCGCCGCTGTACACCACGTGTTGCGGTTGCTGATCGTGTTTTGTTTTCAATGTGTCATGTGGACCTTCCTCTTCCGTTAGCAGTACCCAGTTCACCTGTGAGTATCGTGGTGTGCAAGTGGTGCGGTAAAATGGGCGACCTGACAGACTTCCAAAGAGGCATGATCGTTGGTGCCCGTCTGGTTGGAGCTTCAGTGACAACAGTGGCGACCATTGTGGGGGTATCGACAGGCACTGTGTCCAATGTCACGAGGGCATACACAATGCATGGGCAAACAACGTCTGCAAAGCACAACAGTGGTCGAAAGACAATCCTGTC
>JAGDQP010003435.1:75170-94181 GCA_022664845.1 Lepisma saccharinum | reverse complement strand
ACCAGTTTCCCCCTTTTAGGGAGATGAGGAGCGTAAGCAACTACATGGGTCAGCACGCTTCCAGGGGAGGTGATGACCCATGCAGTTTGAAGCTCCTGTTCATACAAGCTCCTGTTCCTGTTCCACACCTCAACTCATACAGTCCAGAAGGCTTTTCCTGTGCTATAAACATAATTAAATACTGACATCGACAATAGGTTACATATTACCTGTTATGTAGGTTCATACGTAGGCATCTTCCGCCTTTCATATTTTCTATACAAGTATTTGTTAACCATTGCAATGTAACAACAACATACGAAACTAAAAGTTCAACTGAAAGCACTTATGTTGTTTATGTACATGCCACTATATAAAATCGGATACGGTCCTAACGTCGACAGGTATCCCTTACATGCCACAGACCAAAAAAAGAATTTCATATATAAACGAAGTTTTTATGTGAAATTCGTCCTTATTCCTTGAGTTGTATATATTGCAATGCACCATACTTCTTAGATGTAGCACCACCACCGTCGATATCTATCTACATACTATATAGCCCCATGGACAATGACACACTCACTCACTCATTGATTCACTGATTCACTGACTCACCCATATAAATTCACAGGTCAAACTACTGGAGCTAGAAACACCAAATTTGGTATCAAGGTGTAGAATCATGAGTAGGTAAAGGAAAAAATCAGACATTTTTTTAAAATTCGACATCTTGGATATAAAGTGGCCGCCAAACCCATTGTTGTATAGAATAGAGGGCTTAAACGGCTTGGGCTATTGAATTGAAATTTGGTATAGAGGTACATTATTAATTGCAGGTTACGAAAATATAACATAATGTACCTAAAGACGCCATTTTGGATCCAAAATGGCGGACTTAAAATTCAATTTTCCACAACGTTTGAGACAGAGATACGAAGTTTTGTATGAAAGTGTATCATAATTATTAGTTTAAGAAATTATTACAAAATTCTGAGAAAGTCGCCATCTTAGATACAAAATGGCCGCCCAAATCTTAATTTTTAACACCGTTTGAGCTAGAGAAATGCAGTATTATTTTCAGTTGTGTCCTTAAGTGTAAGTCACTACAACATAATATAATGTTAAAAAAGTCGCCATTTTGGATCCAAAATCGCCGCCAAACCCATTATTGTATAGAATAAAGAACCTAAACGGCTGGGGCTATTGAATTGACATTTGGTACGAAGGTACATTATCGCTAGTGGGTTACGAAAATGTTACTTCATGTATCCAAAGACGCAATATTGGATCCAGAATAGAGGAAAGAAAAAAACAGTTTTCCGCACCGTTTGAGCTGGAGATACGAAATTAGGCGTAAAGGTGTATTATAACAAGTAGTTTAGAAAACATTACAACATATTGAGAAAGTCGCCATCTTGGATCCAAAATGCCCTCCCAAAACACATATTACACAGCCTAAACCGCTGAAGCTAGAAAAGCAAATTTGGTTGCGAAGGTACATCACAACAATTAGATTACAAAAATATTATGCAATTGGTGAAATATCTTTGGTTGCACTTAATCTTGTTTATGCTTTTGCATGATTTTGATAATGAAAAATGCTCAAAAACTTTAAACGCCGATATCTCGGAAACTATGCGTCGTAGCGCAAAAATAAGCCCAAATGTCGTTACATTTAGAGTAAAATCAGAGTTTTGGGTTGCATTTTTGTGAGTTGCACTACTGGTGGCTACTTTTCTCATGCATGCACACTAGGTTTACCTCAACATTACGCTGTTTATTCCATATTGATACCACCATTAAATGTCGTGATATATATCAAGATGGGGCTTTCAGTCTCTGTCATCATAGATTTTTGATATTCTGATTGGAATTTGCTTCTTTAGGATGCGTTCCAGAGTAAGAGGACGTTTAATCCATCTTGATAAGACCATTATAATGCGAGATATTGAAATGTAAATATTTCACAAAATGGTCGCCGCAACTAAGTGATGGTATGCATGAATTTTGGAAAATTCGAGATAGCTATCTTTCTCAGACTGTCATTCTGAACGAAATGCTGTTTGTTCCACTTCTCTAGCAGATATTTTTGTCTCCAAAAATTAAAAATGGCGTTCTAGAGAGCTTCCGGTTCGTTTAATCGTCCATTTGCAACCTGCTTTTTCCCAAACTCGATATGACAAACACGAATATGAAGTCCTTTTATGTGTATATCATCTCGAAAAAAGAAAACATTTTTTAAAATTCGCTAATTTTTAACATGGGATTATATAGGAATTAGATACATTATGCATTAAGTTCATAAATTATGGTCAGAAATGTGATTATCTGCTAAATTTACGGCGGAAACTATATCGCGTGACACGTTGTGCATTGTTCAATTTGAATTTCAAGCTTCGCTTGTCAACTTCGCTTGTCATGCTGACTACATTATCGTTTCTTTGTGGATTTCAATGGGGAAATCGAAATTGGTTAATTTGGCCAACATGGCCGTTTCCGGAATCTGTATCACGTGATACGTTATCAATAGTTTGTTTTGTATCGGAAGTTGCATCTGCTTTACCTAAGAAAATTATTGTTAATATCATATCGATAGCTCATTTACAACGCGAGATATTCAATAAAATTTTCAAGGTCTTCCGTTGGTGACGCCACAACGTTATTCAACGCATTGGCCATAGGGGCTAGAATGTGTATACATGTCCACTAATATCGTTATTCTTTTTTTCCTATCTCTGTATCGATTCAACCAATCACTAATGTTAAACACCATATCAAGCAACAACTTTTCCAGTTAAGCAAGGGAGCTTTCGGTACACGTGCACTAACGATCATACAAAAGTACGCTCGACCGACAAAATCGCGTTTTAAAGGCTTTATATATGTGTCAACTTTCATATGTCGAAATTTTCATGTTAGAAAGGGATCAATAATGGTATTGGAGATTATGTTACTATCAACATTTTTTATCTCTGGCGTAAGTTTCGAGAACATTCAACCAAAAAAGCCGATACCGTTTGTTTGTAAAATATATATATATATATATATATATATATATATATATATATATCCATCTATCTATCCATAAGCTATATAGTCCCATGGACACTGATTCACTCATGCATAAAAAATCCACAGGCCAAAATACTGGAACTAGAAACACCAAATTTAATATTAAGGTGTAGGACCGTGAATAGGTAAAGACAAAAAATCCGACATTTTGGAAAAGTCACCATCTTCGATCCAAAATGAGAGCCAAACCCATTGTTGTATAGGATAGAGAGCCTAAACTACTGGGGCAATTGAATTGAAATTTTGTATGGAGGTACATTATCAATAGTAGGTTACGTAAATATAACAAAATGTACCCAAAGGATGCCATCTTGGATCCAAAATGACCGCCAAACCAATTGTTGTATAGGATAGAGAGCCTAAACGGCTGGGGTTACCGAATTTAAATTTGATATGAAGGTACATTATCACCAGAAGGTTACGAAAATATTAAAAAATTGTAATAAAGTTGCTATCTTGGATCCGAGATAGCCGCCAAACTCATCTCGGAAACTATGTGCCTTAGCGCGAAATAAGCCCAAAAATCATTTTCGACAACGTTTGAGCTAGAGACATAATGTGTACAATTACAAGTTGGTCACGGGAATATAAGAATCCTACACATACTATGTAGCCGCATGTACACTTACTTACTGACTCACTGATTGACTCATGCATACAAATTCTTAGGCCAAATTATTTGAATTAGAAACACCAAATTTGGTAAGAATGAGTAGGACTATGAGTAGGTAACCATGAGAACCCTCCTATATCCGTGAATTTGTTTATGAAAGAATGCTTAGTTACTTACGTCGTAAAAATAAAATATAGAACATCTCCTCAAATTAAATTCGGACTTCTTGTTCATTACATAAAACTTTTTAGGACCGGGGGGGGGGTTAATATAAATAGGTTGAGTCGCAGCCATTTTAATTGTATTTTTATTAAGTTTTTTTACAGAAAAAACACTCTTTTAATGAAAATTAATTTTTTAGGTTAAAAAGTATAACGATTTAATGATATAACAAAAATATTTATACATATACCATTATAAGTCTTTAATGGACAGTGTTTGAAACTTTAAAGTATTTCTTGCATACCACCGAGAACGTTTAGAAACGTGGCCCAATCATTGATAATTTGTGCTAGGAGTCTAACCTAGTATTGTTTATGAGTTAATGTCTGATAATTTTAGTAATAATCCATCGATCTGCAAATTAGCTTGTTCGTGCCTTTCAAAAGTATATGAATCGCTATCATTGATAATTTGGGAAGTTTGTTTTCGTTTTAATACGCGACTTCCACCAGAATCACGTCTTGTCCTATGCATTTCCATAAAATAAAGACTGAAGGGAGAAAGAGAACACCAACGAAAGTACAAAATATATATAACAATCAAATACTTATAGTCATTTAATTTCACTGGAGAACAAAAGAAAAAGATTCTTTAGCTTTACCCTTGAGAGTGGTGATTATTTTAGGTAAAACAAACATGAAACTGCATTTAATTTGAAACTATTGATTGCTTGATCTTTTAGTACGAAGGTGATATATGTTTTGGCAAAGTGAAGAAAATGGTTCATGTTTAGGCATTCTTTTTTCTTTACTTTTGCTTGTGACCTTCGAATGTAAAAAATAGGAATACTATTCTATGGGACTTAATTGGTAGTTATAATAGTAGTTGTTTGTGTAGAACTATAGGTGATTATGTAACCTAACAGAAGGACCCGACTAGAGCAACGACGGTTTTCCGTTATATATACCCCCCCTTTGCACACCTGGCTGTGTGCATCCTGCCCTAGTAGGTTTATACACATCCTAGTTTTTAGTTGCCTCTTTTAAAATTATATATCACAACCTTTATTAAATTTTATTTTGTGTATTTACATAAAAACAAAAAAATAAAATATTCTATTCAAAACAATATGCAAAAAGTCGACCCGAGAGCTTTGGATTAGCTTTCTTACGCCTTATCCACAAGACCAAACTACAGCTGCCAGATTGAGCTCTTTTCGTTGTTACTTCTAGTTCAAGCTACTCCAGAGTGGAATATGTTTCATCGTTGCTCTAGTAAATTAACCGTCGATGTTAAACCTTAAAGCAGCGACGGAAAACCGTAGTTGCTCTAGAGACAACCTAACCTAAAAGTTACCTTTATATCCTATCCATTCGGATTATTTTCAATTAGATAACTAAAAGATATTAAAAAATATTTTTATCCTATATTTGGTTAAATATTTCAAATGTGATCAGTATATTATTATTATTATTATTATTATTATATATACTTTTGCTTGTTTTAAATTTGTTTAAACTAAAGAAAGAAACAGAAAGTTTCAGTTCATTGAACATTTATTATTTTAGTTTTTTTTCTATTTGAATGTTTATCAGATATGTTTGTATTATTTTTGACTGAAAGACCCGTCTTCTGCTACCTGATTTATTAACATATCTATTCCAAAATGTGATAAGTTTGCCTTTAAGCATCTAGATACTTGTTTCTTTGATATGTGCTCTTTTAATCTATTTTTGTTTTTCACAGTTTTGGTTTCTGTGGTTGTTTTCACTGTTGTTTTGGTATTCTCCTCAGTTAACTCTTCAGTTTTGAAAACAGAAAAATTATTATAGGTTGTTTCATCATTAACATTTCCATTGTCATAGACAGATCTTTCATTGTTTAGGTCAGATTCTTGAATTTCATTACTTCTATTTTCATTTAACATGATTGTCTTCTGGTGAATAAGGTTGATATTCTTTTTATTAATCACGTTATCACTCATTGTCTATTTTTACTCAAATTGTGCATATAACGTATTAAACTGAAGATCCTCAATAGAATAGATTAGGAATGAAGTTGATTTGGTTAAAACCTTATATTGACAGAAAACCTTTCGTTCCTTATTTCATCTTTTAATTTCCTTTTGCGGAAACATTCTTCTGAATAGTTCCCATAACGTTACTTCAGGTATTTTTATTATTTTTAGTGTGTAATGCGGAAACAAATAATTATAAATAATTATTGCGTTACATTACTTATAAATTAATTTTTAAAATTCATTTCTATAACAATAAAATACTAGTAATATTTAATTATATACATATAATTAATAAAGTAGTAGAAAAGTAATATAATTTAGATCAAATTTACAATAACAATTTAAAGTACATATTTATAATGATAATTTGAAATGACTGTTTCAAAGAAATTTATCTTAATAAATGATATATGAAAAATGAAATTAATAATATTTGTGGCAAGGGACGTTACGGGCACGCAGGCTTCTGTACTGTGGGCGTTTATGCATATAGTTCAATCTAATAAGGTATTTGTTGGTACAGTGAGGTTTGAGGTTAAAATATTTTATTATAAATATCGTAAGCAACAGTTTTCAAAGGTTAGATTAAATAATTTAGTTTAGTTTACTATATTATTGGTTTATAATGCAACGTTACTGGGAAAAGTATTATCTCATATAATCATTTTTTTGAAAGCATGAAATAACGATTGCAGTTCTTGAAAGCTACAGCAGGTTGTTTCAATAGCTATTTGTCTTAATAGCTAATTGAAATAGTTATTGAACGTGAATAATCTAATAAAACAATTATTCTAATTCACTATTCAGCGTATTCGTAACTAAAGCAAGCAACGCAAGCTTTGATGAAAATCAGCGTTAATCTTACAAAATGTTTTAGCGTCCTTCAACTTGATCTTACAAGGTTACGTAAAATGTAGTAGATGTTTTGTTCTATGTCTGAAGTGAAGATGTTGATATTTTAATAAATTCGTAGATGTTATTTGCTAATTTCTAATATCGATGTAAATATAAATTTCTATAAAAATATATATTTAGGGAAAAATAAACTTTTGAAATCTGAAGTTTTTCTTATTGTGTAAGACTAACATATAACTAGAAATCAAAAGAAAGAAAATACTTTATTACACGAACGCACTGTAACCATAGAGTAAGCATTAGTTTTCTTAAAAGCTTGCGTAGCTGCCACCACTACCTTCACCTGTGCTACACGTTGCACAAGGTTTTCCGGTATCGAGTGGGCGGGGCCACCCCATGCTGCGAACATATGACTCACCCTGGTAAATGACATAAGATACTTGGCAGTTTCTTTTTGATACGTAAAGGATCAATAATGGTATATATGTACTTCTTTACAATAAATTTTAAGTAACTTTAATATTTCTGTATCAACATCATGTGACAATTATAACATTGAAGTTGAATAAATATATGAGATTTTTCAAATATTTATTTTATCAACCTTTTTTTGAATAGCTATATTTAAGTTTCAACATGCACGGCAGTGCATGAGCCAAGTTCTTCACGTCAGAAAACGTTAGCACTGCCAGAAGCATGTTATACAGGAACAAGAGTTTATGGCAAAATCGACGATTTGGGGGCCCCGTAAGAAAAAAGATGTTAAAGATAGGAATATGAGCTTTTGCCGTTAAGGAGATATGGTAAATATGTGCAGATGTACAAAATTTCATATTCGTATCTCAAACTATGTTCTAGTTGTGGACCCCTGAAATTGCACATTTTAGGCTAACTGACTCACTAACTCACTCACTCACTCATCATATTGTTTAGGGTGTTTGGAGTAAGCTAGAAACATGAAATTTGGTATGAAGGTAGAGGATGTTAAGTAGATAAAGGAAAAATTCCGACATTTTGAAAAGGTCGCCATCTTGGATTCAAAATGGCCGCCAAACCTAAAATTTCAAAGAATACACAGCCTAAACGGCTAAAGATAGAACAGTGAAATTTGGTATGAAACTACATCATTGGTAGCAAATTAAGAAAACTTTTTAAAAATTTGAAAAAGTCGCCAACTTGAATTCAAAATGGCCGCCAACCCTAAACTTTTAAAGAATACACAGCCTAAACGGCTGCCGCTAGAATAATGAAATTTAGTTTGACAGTACAACATTATTTGTAGATTATGAAAATATTACAAAATATCTCTAAAGACGCCATCTTGGATCCAAAATGGCGGGCGTCATAAATCTATTTTCCAACTGCTTGAGCCAGAGATAGGAAATTTGGCATAATGATGTATTATCAAGAGTAGTTTAGGAAAACATAACAACGTTTTAAAAAATTCACCATCTTTGATTCAAAATGGCAGCTGAAATACCATTTTTCACATCGTTCGAGATAGAGAAATGAAATTTGGTATGACAGTGTATCATCACGAGTATGTCACGAAAATATAAGAAAACGTTAAAAATGTGTCCATCTTTTATCCAAAATGCCCGCCTAAGCCCCACTTTATAATGACTGAAGCTAGAGAAACGAAATTTGGTATGAAGGTGTACCATTACGAGTAGGTTAGAATAAATTTGGCTCGTCTCCCCTACTAGGTTACAGTTCCCAGCTGGAGCGTGATTGCAATAAAGGGGTGCGCCCCAGCGAGGCCATCTTGGAATTCTGGGGGCAGCGCCCCAATGAGGCGAAGCGAGTATATACATTACACAAGTGTAAAAAGCTGCGAAATACGAGCAAAAGCACCAGGGGTGCAAACTGTCCAGTCAACTCCTTCAACCTTAAAAAGTGGTGAAATGGAATATGGATGAGCCTAGTTCCTCGTGCCAACTTCCAATACTCCTGCGTGTCCCACCAAGTTTTACTCGTCATAAACGTTAGCATTGCCAGGAGCATGTTATACAGACAGAATGTGGACGTTTCCCCATTCGGACGCAGCGCTCTGGAGTATGAGGGGATATCTGCATCATGTGGCGCAGTGCACTGCAGATTCTGGTTGTGATAAAAGGGCGCAGTTCCTCCAAACTCCTCAAGCTCGATGCGCGGGCTGCCGTGGGATTCTTGGCGCAGCGACCCGAGCGAATCAAGGGGAGTATCAACACGTACGGCAGTGCATGCAGCCGAGTTCCACGTGTCACAAAACGTCAGCATGTTATACAGGAACAAGAGTTTATTGCGAAATCAGCGATTTTGAGGTTCTGTAAGAAAAAATATGTTAAAAATTGAAATATGAAATTTCGAAGTATGACGGTATATCATCACTAGTAGATTACAAAATATCTGCAAAGACATCATTTTGAATCTAAAATGGCTGACTTCATAATCCATTTTCCAGAACGTTTGAACTAGAGATACGAAATTTGGCATAAAGGTGTATTAACAAGAGTAATTTAGGAATAATTTACATTTTTGAAAAAGTTGTTAACTTGGATCAAAATGGCCGCACAACAACTTTTTCCACACCATTCGAGCTATAGAAACGAAATCTGGTATGAAGGTGTACCATCACATGTAGGTAACGGCAATGTAAGAAAACTTTTTAAAAATCGCTTTCTTTAATTCAACATAGCCGCCCAAATACCATTTTCCAAACCACTGAAGCTAGAGAAACGAAATTTGTATGAAGGTGTACCATCACGAAAATGTTTCAATAAATGGATCAAACCACCGCTATGAGGGTGCAGCCCCCGAGGCGATATGGGAAAAGGTCTGCACAGCATGGGGCGCTGTCCCCAGAAAGTCTGATCATAAAAAAGGGGGCGTAACCCTAAAAAATTGAAGTTGGAGCGCACACGGAATTCTGGGGCAGCACACCCAGCGAGGCGAACCTAGTATATATATATACACGTATAAAAAGCTGTGAAATCCGAGCAAAACATCAGATGATGTTCGAGCCTTAGGGTTGGTGGTGGTGGATTTTAGAGCCGCCAGCAGGAAGCAAATTTGCTGTATCATCACAAGTAGGTTACAATAAATATGGCAAAGCTTCCCTATGTTTCAATAAATATTTCATTCCCACGGGTGGTGGGTATGGGAAAAATCTGCAACATGGAAGCACAGTGTCCTGGAGAGTGGTTACGATAAAGGGGCGTAAGTACCCAAAAACTCGAAGTTAAGGCCGCAGCCAGCTACGGGGGGCGAGGACCTAAACGAGGCCGAGAGAGCGAGTATATATATTATACACCTACAAAAAGCTGTGAAATCCGAACAAAAACACCAGAGGTGCAAAAAGTGGAGCCAAGTTCTTTAGCCCTAAAAAGGTGTGAAATGGGAGACGGATGAGCCAAGTTCCTTGGTGACAGCATGTAACAGGAACAAAGGAACTTGGCGCGAGGTGGCAAGGTTCATGATCCTCAAGCTATAAGGGTGGTGGGGATCCTAAAACACACTAGGTCCACCGCCACCAACCCTAAGGCTGTTGCCAGCTCGCGCCAAGTTCCTTTGTTCCTGTTACATGCTGTCATCAAGGAACTTGGCTCATCCGTCTCCCATTTCACACCTTTTTAGGGCTAAAGAACTTGGCTCCACTTTTTGCACCTCTGGTGTTTTTGTTCGGATATTAAATAATACAATGACAAGTTTTCATTAATATGAGCATTTGCGTTTAGTGATTGAAAATTTGTTACTGACTAAGTGCTGTTATATTTTATTTCTGTTTCATTTTCACAATATGTATTAGGTAAACATTCATTTGCATTTCTATATGTTGTTTATATCTGCGGTAAGAGGCACTTGGTAATAATTGGGTCTATGGTAGAGGTTCTCTACAAATATAATAAATTATTATAAATAATTATACACTGGATAATATTTCATTAATAGAATTCGATGAACTATTCATGAAGATGATATGTTTTCTTTTGTAAAACATCGGTCTTCCGAAACAAAGTTCTTGAAAACCCTAATCTAATAATGATTTGGTATTGAATGTTATGTTCTATTGATGAAGTGCTAAATTCAGGATCCATAGTGTTATGTAGTATGTACATTAGTTTTCTATTATTATGGATACATGCTGTGATACTTTATTTGCGAAGGATTCAATTAAAAGTCTTACTATATAAGTATTTAACACAATATATGTTTATAATACGCAATTTGCTTTCATAACTTTTGTGTATGTTGGAATTATTGGGAAAATATTTTAATTTAAAAAGTATATTATTTTTAGACTTTATTATTATATATGTATATACATCATCTTATATGTAGAAATTAGCAAAGATATGTTTATTTCTTACAGTTCAATAAAATAAATGGATTTCGTTCAATATACGCTTCTGCTACTAACAGTAGTCAAGCAAATCCTATACGCTTTCCTAACGCAAAAAGCACGCAGTGTGTAGCTAATTCTGCGTGCGTGTGTTGCATGGGCTACAATACGTGGACACTTTTCTGACAACAAAATTGATGATATTCTAGACAGCGGTGATATATTGTATCTATGTTCCAGAAGAGAACATGTGTTTTTGGAGTCTGAAAAACTTCAGAGAGAGTTTGAATGCTGTGGTATAGCAGTGACACTAACGGAGGTGACACATATAGTTCATGGACGATTCCCTCTATATAAAGATGAACGACAAGCTTGCGAGGAGGAACAGTTTCACAACTTTCGAAATATTTTAACTGAAAATCACATTGGAGAACATCTTTTACTGGACAAAATTACACCGTATCTTTCTGGAAGCGTGATACAAAATTGTTATTATTGAATCCTCACGCAGTATCATCAAATGGAATCTACGATCACACCACCAAAATGTAATTGTGCGCGAACCTTCGAGTGTGACGATGTTCCAGCACTTTGTGAACTTCTACTTTCACACGCTGCTGTTGATGGTATAAGATGACTCTATGTTGTATATCGCATATGTACTGCATATGTATCGCATATGTATCGACATTTCAAATACACAAAATCAAACTATTACATATTCAAAAGACGTAGAAAATCAAAATTCAGATGAAATTTCAGTGACGTCACCGCAGAGGAAGCGTAGTCGTGGTCGAAAAAAGAAAAGCAATCGTGGAAGACCAAAACAAAGTAAAAAGTCCACAAAAGAACAACTACAGAACGCTTCCAAACATTATCATCAGGAACACCCTGAGGTAAATCGAGCTTCAATTAAAAGATACTAAGAAAACATCCAGAAGTACATCAGGGTGCTGTTCAAAAATACTCGAGAAACATCCAGAAATACATCATGGTGCTGTTCAAAAATACTCGAAAAAACATCCAGAAGTAAATAAGGCTGCTGTTCGAAAATACTCGAAAAAACATCCAGAAGTACATCACGATGCAGTTAAAAAATACTCACAAAAACATCCAGAAGTAAATAAGGCTGCAGTGGAAAAATTCTCACAAAAACATCCAGAAGTAAATAAGGCTGCAGTGGAAAAATATTCACAAAAAACATCCAGAAGTAAATAAGGCTGCAGTGGAAAAATACTCACAAAACATCCAGAAGTAAATAAGGCTGCAGTGCAAAAATACTCACAAAAACATCCAGAAGTGCATCAAGCTGAAGTTAAACGGTATTTTCAAAAGCACCCTGAAGTTAATAGAATCGCGGTTAAAACACAAAGAAGTAATTTTTCTGGAAGGCATTTACCTACAGAGTTGCGTCGAGGGATTAAAATTGGAGAGCATCGAATGGAGGATCTAAACAAGGTGAAGGCTTTGAGACTTAAAGAATCATCACTAATAGCTATGAATGCTGCAAGATATTCGTTTTGTAGGGCTAGGTTGTTCGATGAAGAATTAGGAAGAGTGGAGTGGTGCTGCGGGCAAGGAAGATTCAATGTAGTCCAGCTTGGAGATTTACAGGAATCATTTTATTCGGATAAAATATTTCTAGCTGCTCCACGAAGGTACAACGACCATTTTGCATTTCCAGCATTAGTGATTCCTCAAGGATGGCATCATCAACGAACTGGTCCTTCGTTCGTGAAAATCCTTGGAAAAGTATATCACAATGTGTTTGACGGTGCCTATACAGGTCCTCATCCAAACCCCACGTTTATGTACTTGCACGATGAGGAAGGAACAACTGGAAGAGAACAAGAAGGAAAGAAACAAAACCTAAAAAGGAACATGATTGACGAAATTAAACGCTGTTTACATCAGAAATCCTTTAGTTACACAGTTTAGGCGCTTAGCAAATGAACCATCAGCATCTGCACATCTAATATTCCAGCAAACAACTCGTCAACGAGACGGACCAGGATTCGGTGATATGCTTTTAGGACGAGAGGTTGCAGTAATTTTAAGCAGTGAAAATGAGAAATTTACGCCTCGAACGTTAACAGAATGGAAAATTGGCGAGAACAGACCAAGGAAGATTGACAGCTTAGATGCCATGATGGAACCATTCCAATATCCTCTTTTGTATCCGGACGGTACTCCAGGCTGCTTTGTAGGTAAATGTGGGAACAACGGAGTACGAATATCTTTATGTCAGTATGTGCGTTGCCTTCTACTCTCAGAAGCTAGATTTTCAACTTACAGCCGTCTGTCTGAAACTTGGATAGTTGATATGTACGCTCGTATTGAAAAACAGCGACTATGCTTTATTCATTATCAACAACAAAGGCGTAACACCGATACTATTCGATCCGCTGTTTTGAATGAACTTATAACTGCTGTTGACGAGCATCAAATGAATAAGGCAGTTGCTGACATAGAAGGTGATGAGACAATACTGGACGAAGGTGATATCGAAGTAGGGCGTATCTTCTTGCCTCGTACATTCACTGGAGACCAACGTTACATGAAGGTAAAATATCTAGATGCCATTGTTCTAACTTCAAGATTAGGCGAGCCTACATATTTTCTGACCTTAAGTGCAAGTGATACATGGGAAGCTATTAGACTTTCCAAATATCATCACTTAGGTAACGATCCTCTCTTATGTTCAAGAGTTTTCCACATTGTTGTTTTAGAGCTGTTGCGTGATCTCAGAAGGGAGAGCATTCTTCGGAAAACCTAGCTATATTATCTGGGTTATAAAATGGCACGCACGTGGTCTTTCTCACACACATATCTGCTTCAGGATACAGGATGGGGGACCAAAACAAAATATAGAAATCAACAATGTTATTAGAGTGGATATACCAACCGAAGAAAAAGCAGACGGAAGATTACGTGCATTAGTGCTACGTCACATGATTCACCGACCATGCGGCCATGATTATCGTACTGATTTGCCGTGCTGGGACTCAGAAAAGGATAAATGTTCAAAGGGATTTCCAAAACCACAAACAGAAGTTACTTATACTTACGATAAGGGTTTCGTTCGGTACAAACTAAATTTGCAGAAAAAAGTTGTTGTCACCTATGGAAAGAGAAATGTTGAGCTGGATGATCGTTGGGTAGTTCCATATAACGCATCTCTGCTATTAAAGTACGAATGCCATGCTAATTTGGAGATTGCTTCGGCGCGGAGAGTAATTAAATATATGTGCAAATATATTACAAAAGGTAGCCCTTTGCAACGTGTGGCTGTTGTTCCTGAAAACATCACGAAGAACGAAATAGAACAGTATGTACCGAAGCGATATATTGGGGCAAGCGACGCTACATGGCGCATTTTAAACTATGATGTAACAGGAATGGAACCTATTGTCGAATGTCTTCCAATCCACCTGGAAGGAAAACAGAATATTATATATAATACAGTGCGGCCAGAGCAGGCTATCAACCTAGCTTCATCGAAGTTACTTAGATATCTACAACGACCTAACATTCCTGAGTTTGAACAAGTAACATACCAATAATTTTATGAAAATTATATACACTCATCTCGTCCCCGTACGAAGAATGTTACGATATGGGAGCATCCGGATAGAAGGCACTTCATCACGCCTCGTCAGCGTGGAGCGTGTGTAGCAAGATTATTCTGGGTAGCACCAAACCGAGGTGAACAATACTATTTAAGAATACTATTGAGCAGATACCCGTGCAGAAGTTATGCACAACTCTTACATTTAGGGGGAGATAATTGTTCTACTTTTCATGATGCTGCTCATGCACTTGGACTTGTGAATAATGAGCAAGAATATAGTCTGGCTATTGTAGAAGCAAATAACTTCATGCTAGGAAGTAAACTTAGACATTTTTTCGTATTATTATGCAACATCGGAGCTCCAGCATTAGGACTGTTTGATACGTTCTATTTGTTTATATATGTTTTATCTGTTGTATACATATTTGTGTTTTGAGCAAGTCCGCTTTGGTTATTTGATTTTAATTTGCCACAATAGATGGCGCAGGTGTGCACTCAGCGGCGTGGTATGAATCATTGACCTCGGGGACCGTGTCCTCTTCAGTGTGTGTCGCGGAGAATAAAAAAACTGCAGTGCAGTGCGTGAATGTATGTGTCAAGTGTCATTGCCCTTGTGTATGTCATCTTACTGACTGGGCACAGAACATTTTGAATCGTGAACAATGTTCCTTATCAGCTTTATGTATATATGACTTTGTAAATAGTTCTTCATATATTAAATATTACACTATACAGTCCACTTAAGTTTAATTTTGCAGCGACCTAGAAACAAACAAGGACTATGGAACCAATATAAAGCATTACTGTTGAGGATTTAATCAACCATTATGATAGTGAAACAAAAGCATATAATGCGGCTTTACTTGATATCGATCGCGGTCTACGTCGTCATGGTTCTTCTCTGAAATATTATGGTCTACCTTGTCCACTAGATATAAGCACGGAGCTAGGTAGGACACGGCTAGAGTATAACGTTACAGAACAGCTTGATATCGTTCAAAATAACTTACAATTGTTGTCACAGGATCAGCTTAATGTTTTCGAACACGTTTGTCGTTGTTTAGATGATGAAACATACGGACCAAGAACAATACTCATAGATGGACCTGGTGGATTCGGAAAAACGTTTATTTTAAACCTCATAGCAGCATACGTCAGACCAATCGACAAAATCGTGCTTTGTGTGACCAGCTCTGGAATAGCGGCACTAAACTATCCTGGTGGAGTCACTGCTCACAGTATGTTTAGATTACGTTTAGATCTTGGTGATGGAACTGGAGTATGGTCTGTCTCAATTGGGAGTCAACATGCAGAACTAATAAAACAGTCGTCTTTAATTATTTTCGATGGGGCTCCAATTTCTCGTCGTTATATATTTGAAATATTAGATAGGATTTAATGGAAACATCAATTTTGTTTGGAAATAAATTTATAATATTGGCCGGTGACTTTAGGCAAATCCCACCAGTCGTATTCAAAGCATTAACAGAATCAGACATCATTGCTGCATCAGTGAAATTATCATCATTATGGAAATATATATATACTTTCCAACTCACTACATCACATCGAAGTAAAGAATACTCTAATTTCGAAAATTTAATTTTTAGTATAGAAGATAATTCTATTAAACACTATGTTATCGCGGAGCAGATCAATCAAGAACAATTTGCAGAGGTTCATAGTTTCAATTACGTGTCCAGTGTTCATGAATTAATTGATTTCGTATTTCCCCCCTAAAGTACTTCTATGCTTCACGGAATCTGCAAAAGGTGCTCTTCTATGCACCCATAATACAAACGTTAAAGAAATTAATAGAACAATTCTAGACTTACTACCGGGAAATATACAAGAATGTGTAAGTTTTGATTCCATTGGAAGTGAGGAAGGAAATGAATCTACAGATTTGGACAAGAACTTTTACATCAAGCTGAAGGAAAGAGCGTTCCTTCACATGTACTATCGCTGAAAGTTGGAGCTACTTGTTTGATTATGAGGAATCTAAATTTTAGCGAAGGGCTTGTGAACGGAACAATGGTAAAAATTGTGGATATTGGCTCCAGAATTCTGGTAGTTGAAAACATAAGGACAAGGAACGTTTTGCAAAACCTCGAATTTCTTTTAAATTCCCTATCGTAGCAAACTCTACTATTAACGTGATGCGCCGACAATTCCCGCTACAAATGTGCTACGCAATGTCTATTCACAAATCACAAGTTCAGACGTTGAATGCTGCCGGGATAGACCTTTGATCTGATTCTTTCACACATGGACAACTTTATGTTGTACTTAGCCGTGTTCGATCAGCAAATGATATGCACATATTGGTTGATAATACAAGAATTTATGATACGTGTGTTCTTCTCAAGAATATTGCCTATAAGGAATTGATATAATGCAGGTAAGTTAACGTAATGAACGTTGATATACAGCATTATAGAAAAAAATATTTTGAGATGTACAATGAATAAGTGTGGTCACATAATTCAATTATATAAATTAGCACTCCAACGACCAACCGGATTAAATGTGTTTTGTCATATAATTATATTTGTAGTAATAATATTAGTAGAAGTAGTAGTTATATTTACAGTACTAATTGCAATATAAATTGTAGTGGTACTGCGAGTAGTATAAACAACTTTAAAAGTATGAGAAGCCTAGAACGGAATAATATTAAGCACTGTTAACTTCGATCAATTTATTTTATAATTAATCAGTCCATGGTTTAAGCTTATTAGAATATTTATCATCACCAAAATAAATTAGCATTAGTTGTTGTATTAATAGTAGGCATACTAACTAGTATTTATATTAGTAGTAGTTGTTGTTATAGCATTTATTAATAGGATTAATATATAAATAAATACTATAATTTGTAATTATAGTAAAAGTTATTCCAGATTTATTAATACTAATTATGGTTGTAGTTGTAGTAGTAGCGAAAGAAATAGTAGCTCTAACGGTTGTTGAAGCAAAAGGGGTACATTTCTATGCTTGATGGAATCTAAAAAACGTGCTATTCTATGCACCCATAATACAAACGTTAAAGAAATTAATAGAACAATTCTAGACTTACTAGCGGGAAATATACAAGAATGTGTAAGTTTTGATTCCACTGTAATTAAGGAAGGAAATGAATCTACAGATATCGGAGAATAACTTTTACATCAAGATGATGAAAGGGCGTTTCTCCACATGTACTATCGCTGCAAGTTGGAGCTATTTGTTTCATTATAAGGAATTTAAATTTTAGTGAAAGTTTTGTGAAGGGAACAAACGAAAAAATTGTGGATATTGGCCCCAGAATTGTGGTAGTTGAAAAACAAAAGGACAAGGAACGTTTTGCAATACCTCGAATTTCTTTTACATTCCCTATCGTAGCGAACTCTAATACTAACGTGATGCGCCGACAATTCTCGCTACAAATGTGCTACATGCAAGAGTAACACATCTTATCTTTCAGCGAAACTACATGTATTACTCTTGCATGTAAGCTAGGTACTGTAGTGAATATGTAACGGCTATGAGTTATAGACTATGACTTTCAGGGAGAATATACAGGAAAATAGATTGCTGACAATAATAATTTACATACGAGATGTAAAACTCTTGCAGGTACACTAGAAAATCTAGTTTCGCTGAAAGATAAGATGTGTTACTCTTGCTTGTAAGTTAGGTACTGTACTGAACATGTTACTTCTATACATAATAGACTAAGGTTTTTAGGGAGAATATATAGAATCATTTCTTGCTGATATTGTACTTTACATACAATATGTAATACTCTTGCACCTATACTAGATAATATAGTTTCGCTGAAAGATAAGATGTGTTACTCTTGCATGTAATCTAGATACTATAGTGAATATGTAACTGCTATGCATAACAGACTACTTTTCTTTAGTGAGACTATATAGAATCAATGTTTGCTTGTATTATAATTTACATACAAGATGTAATACTCCTGCAGATATACCAGATAATCTAGTTTCGCTGAAAGATAAGATGTGTTACTCATGCATGTAAGCTAGGTACTCTAGTGAATATATAACGGCTATGCATTATAGGCTAAGGATTTTAGGAAGACTATGGAATCATTGATTGCTTATATTGTAATTTTCAGACAAGATGTAATAATCTTGCAGCTATGCTAGATAATCTAGCTTCGCTGAAACATAAGATGTGTTACTCATGCATGTAAGCTAGGCACTCTAGTGAATATATAACGGCTATGCATTATAGACTAAGGTTATTAGGGAGACTATAAAAATCTTTGTTTGCTTATATTGTAATTTACATGCTAGATGTAATACTCTTGAAGCTAGATAATCAAGATTCACTAATAAATAAGATATGTTACTCTTGCATGTAAGCTAGGTACTGAAGTGAATATATAATGGTTATGCATTATA
>JAGDQP010003435.1:0-75160 GCA_022664845.1 Lepisma saccharinum | reverse complement strand
CTATATAGAATCATTGTTTCCTTATATTATAATTTACTTACAAGATGCAGTACTCATGCAGATATACTAGATAATATAGTTTCGCTTAAATATGTGTTATTCATGCATGTAAGCTAGGTACTGAAGTGAATATATAACGGCTGTGCATTATAGACTATGGTTTTTAAGGAGACTATAAAAATCTTTGTTTGCTTATATTGTAATTTGCGTACAAGATGTAATACTCTTGCAGCAGTACTTGATAATCTAGTTTCGCTGAAATATAAGATGTGATACTCTTGCATGTAATCTAGGTACTGTAGTGAATATGTAACAGCTATGCATAACAGACTACTTTTCTTTAGTGAGACTATATAGAATCATTGTTTGCTTATATTGTAATTTACATACAAGATGTAATAATCTTGCAGTTATACTAGAAAATCTAGTTAAGCTGAAAGATAAGATGTGTTACTCATGCATGTAAGCTAGGTACTGAAGTGAATTATTAACGGGTATGAATTACTAACGGCTAAGGTTTTTAGGGAGAATATATAGATTCATTGTTTGGTTATATTGTAATTTACATACAAGATTTACATAGTAATACTCTTGCAGCTATACTAGATAATCTGGTTTCTTAGAGAGATAATATGTGTTACTCATGCATGTAAGCTAGGTACTGTAGTGAATATATTACGGCTATATATTATAGACTACTTTTCTTTAGGGAGACTATATAGAATTATTGTTTGCTTATATTGTAATTTCCGACAAGATGTAATACTCTTGCAGCTATACTAGATAATCTAGTTTCGCTGAAAGATAAGATGTGTTATTCTTGCATCTAAACTAGGAACAAAAGTGACTAACTTACAATTCTGCCTTATAATTTATTTTATTTTTTTAATTAATGTAAAAAATGGTTAACGATGTATTATAATCCGCTTTAAAAAAATATGCTTGCCTGCAACATATAAAGTATAGTGTTCTTAATATATATGTAAATCTTTCATATAAATTGCTTATTACAAGATATATTACTAAAAGCTCTAAATAATAGATAACTTAAATATAATTCATTTTTCTTCATGGTTGGGTGGTTGGGAAGGGCACGGGTGGGATTCGAGTTGCAAATAAAATAAAAAATTATAATTGCCCGATATTTGACTTGTTGAAAATTAAAATACAATTTTTTCATATGTAGTGTACTTGTTAACATTTATAATAAGAGAACAATACTTATCATAAGGGATTCACCAACAATAATTTACAATAATATTACAACAATTTTAAAATTCATCCTCTTGGATCCAATGTTTTCCCCTAACTCATTCTTGTATTGAATACACAGCCTAAATGGCTGGGAATTTTGAAATGAAATTTGCAATAAAGTTAGAACATCAGTAGTACGTTACGAAAATATTACGAAGGTATTCAAAAACGACATATTAGATCAATAATAGGGGACACAAAAATCAATTTTCCACACTGTTTAAGTTAGAGATACGAAATTTGGAATAAACGTACATGTAAACACAAAATGTTGAGAAAGTCATGATGTATGACACAAGATGGCCGCCAAATATATTGTTGTATAGAATACACAGCCTAAACTGTTGGGGCTAATTTAATGAAATATGGTATGGAGGCACATAATTACCAGTACGTTAATAAAATATTACACAATGTACCGAAAGGCACTATCTCCGATCCAAAATGGCAGACATAAAAATTACGTTTTTTATATCGTTTGAGCTAGAGATACAAAATTTCGCAGAAAGGTGGCTTATAACAATTAGTTTAGAAAAATATGACAACATTTTGGAAAACTTTCCATCTTGGATTCAAAATGATATTTTCAACAGTGTTTGAGCTAGATAAATGAAATTTTAGCTAAAGGTGTACCATAATTAGTAGGTCACGAAAATATAAGACAACTTTCAAAAAATCATCAACTTGTATCTAAAATGGGCGCACAAACACTGAATTTAAAAACCATTGAAATTAATTAAACAAAATTTTGTATGATGGTGTATGACCAAGAGTATGTTACAATAAATGGGACAAACCTCCCCTTTGGGGTCGCAGCCCCTTCCCCCGTGGGTGGTTGCAGGTACACACCATCACAGTGTTGTCTTGCAGGAACATTTTGGTTAGGAAAAGGGACGCAGCGTATCATAAGAAGTAGTTTATGAAAACATTATAACATTTGGAAAAAGTCACCACCTTAGATTTAAAATGACAGTCAAACTTATTGTTGTATATAATACCAAGCCTGAACCGCTAAGGCTAGCGACATAAAATTTGACATAAAGTACATTACCACTATTAAATTGCCGAAATATTAAACAATGTATCCGAAACCGCCATCTTGGATCCAAGAATGTGGACCTATAAATCCATATTCCACACTGTTTCAGCTACAGATATGGAATTTGGCATAAATGTGTATAACTAGTTGTTTAGCAAAATATTAGAAAATTTTGGGAAGATATTCATCTTGAATCCAAAATGGTAGCACAAAGAAATTTCGAAAACGTTTTAGCTAGAGAAATGAATTTTTATTTGTAGGTGTACCTTCACTAGCAGCTTACAACAATATTTTAAAATTTTCATCCAAGATGGTTGCCCGAAAACCAATTTTACAAACCACTAAGGCTAGGCAAATGAAATCAGGTATGAAGGTGTACCATGACAAGTAGGTCACAAAAATAGTGAAAGAAAAAAACATATGGGGGCGCAGCCCGCCGGTGGATGGTATATTTGTACCATGGAGTCGGCCCCAGAGTCTCTGTTTACGATAAAGGGGGCAGCAGCCCCCAAAACACTGATGTTGGGAGCGCAGCTTCCACGGGGGTTGGGTGGAGCGCCAACAGCGAAGCAAAGCGAGTCCACATAGTATATAGCCCCATGGTCATTGACTTACTCACTCACTCATCAAAATTCACAGGCCAAACTACTGGAGCTAGAAACACCAAATTTGGTATTAAGGTGTAGGACCATGGGTAGGTAAAGGAAAAAATCCGACATTTTGGAAAAGTCACCATCTTGAATCCAAAATGTCCTCCAAACCCATTGTTGTATGGAATAGGGAGCCTAAACTGCTGGGGCTATTGTATTGAAATTTGGTACGAAGGTACATTATCTCCAGTAGGGTATGAAAATATTTTCAAATTTTGGAAAAGTCGCCATCTTGGATACAAAATGGCCGACAAACTCATTGCTATATAGAATACACAGCAAAATCCCTGGAGCTACTGAAATGAAATTTGGTATTGGAGTACATTATCAAGAGTAGGTTAATATAATATTACACAAATTACCCAAAGACGCCAACTTGAATCGAAAATGGCGGGACTTAAAAAATTCATTTTCCACACCGTTTGAGTTAGATATACGAAACTTGGTATTAAGATCTATTATGACGAGTAGTTTAGGAAAATATTACAAAATGATGAAAAAAATCGCATTCTTAGATCCAAAATGACCGTCAAACATAATGTTGTATAGAATGGAGACTCTAAACCGTTGGAGCCACAGAGATGAAATTTGGCATAAATGTACATTGTCGATAGTAGGTTATGAAAATATTTTCAAATTTTGTAAAAGTCGCCATCTTCGATCCAAAATGGCCGCCAAACTAATTATTGTATAGAATACACAGACTAAACGACTGGGGCTATTGAAATGAAATTTGGAATGTTGTTACATTATCGATTGTAGGTTAATATAATAATAATACACAAATTACCCAAAGACGCTATCTTGGATCGATAATGGCGGACTTAAAAATTCAGTTTCAACACCGCTTGAGTTAGTGATACGAAACTTTGTATGGAGGTCTGTTATGACGAGTAGTTTATGAAAATATTACAAAATGTTGAAAAAGTCGCCATCTTGGATACAAAATGGCCGCCAAACTTATTGTTGTATTGAATAGAGATCCTAAACCGTTGGAGCTTCAGAGATTAAATTTGGCATAAATGTACATTACCCCTAGTAGGTTACGAAAATAGTTTCAAATTCTGTAAGATTTTCCATCTTCGATCCAAAATGGCCGCCAAACTATTCGTTGTATAGAATACACACTCTAAACGACTGGGCCTACTGAAATGAAATTTGGAATGGTGGTACATTATCACTAGTAGGTTACGAAAATATAACACAATGTACCCAAAGACACCATCTTGGATCCAAAATGGTGTTTGTTAAAAATGCATTTTCTACAACGATTGAGATAGAGATACGATATTCGGTATGAAGGCGTATCATAACTAGTAGTTTCGAAAATAATACAAAATTTTGGGAAACTCGCCATCTTGGATTAAAAATGGAAGCCCAAATATTAATTTTTAACACCGTTTGAGCTAGGTAATAGAATTTTTACATGAAGGTGTACCTTCAAAAGTAGGTCACGACAAAATAATAAAACGTTTAAAAAGTCGCAATCTTTAATCCAAAATGGCCGCCCGAAAATCAATTTTATAAACCACTAAGGCTAAGCAAACGAAATTTGGTATGAAAGTGTAAAATGACGAATAGGCACAAAAATAGTGGGGAAAAAAATGGGAGCGCAGCCTTCTTGATGGGTGGTATATTTGTACCATGGAGTCTGCCAGAGAGTCTCTGTTTACGATAAAGTGCGGCGCAGCCACCGAAACCCTGATGTTCGGAGCGCAGCTCCCAGTGGGTTCTGTGGGCAACGCCCCCAGCGAAGCAAGGCGAGTCTATATACTATATAGCCCTATGGTCACTGACTGACTGATTCTCTGACTGACTCACTGATCATCAAAATTCACTGCCAAACTACTGGAGCTAGAAACACCAAATTTGGCACGAAGGTGTAAAACCATGAGTAGGTAAAGGGAAATATCCGTAATTTTGAAAAACTCGCCATCTTGGATCCAATATGTACGCCAAACCCATTGTTTTATTGAATACACAGCCTAAATTACTGTGGCTATTGAAATGAAATTTGGTATGGAGGTACTTTATCAATAGTAGGTTAATATAATATTACACAATTTACCCACAGACACCATCTTTGATCACAAATGGCGGACTAAAAAATTCATTTTCCACAACCTTTGAGCTAGAGGTACGAAATTTAGCATAAAAGTGTATCATAGTTAGTAGTTTAGGAAAATAATAAAATATTTTGGGAAAGTCGCCACCTTGGATTTAAAATGGCCGCCCAAAAAGATTTTCGTCACTGTTTGAGCTACAGAAATGAAATTTTATTTGAAGTTGTGTCTTCACGTGTAAGTCACGACAATATAATAAATTTTTTTAAAAGTTTTGGATCCAAAATAGCTACCAAACTCATTGTTTTATTGAATACAAAGCCTAAAGCGCTGGGGCTACTGAAATGAAATTTTGGCATGGAGGTACAACATCAAGAAAAGGTTAATAAAATATTACACAATGTATCCTAAAACGTCATTTTGGATATAAAATGGCGGAGTTAAAAATCCATTTTCCACAACGATTTAACTAGAAATACGAAATTTAGTATAAAGGTCTATCATAACTAGTAGTTTACGGAAATAATACAAAATTTCGGGAAAGCCGCCTTCATTAATCCAAAGTGGCCGGCCGAAAAAAAAACATTTTCTACACGACTAAAATTAGACAAACGAAATTTGGTGTAAAGGTGTACCATGACGAATAGGTCACAAAAGAAAATGAACAACCCGAAAATGGCGGCGCAGCACTCATTTCCCCCGGTGGGTGGTATATTGTTACCATGGAAGCCCAGTCTGCCAGAGAGTCTCTGATTACCACAAAGTGGGGCGCAACCCCCCAAAACCCAGATGTTGGGAGCGTAGCTCCCACGCGGGTCTGGGGGCAGCACTCTCAGCGAAGCAAAACGAGTCCATATACTATAAAACCCCATGGTCACTGACTGGCTCACTCACTCACTCATCCATATAAAAGCACAGGCCAAACTACTGGAGCTAAAAACACCAAATTTGGTATGAAGGTAAAAGAAAAAATCGACATTTTGAAAAAGTCGCCATCTTGGATCCAAAATGGCCGCTAAACCCATTATTGTATAGAATACACAGGCTAAACTGCTTGGAATATTGAAATGAAATTTAGTGCAAAGGTAGAATATCTTCAGTAGATTAAGAAAATATTACGAGATGTGTTTGTAGATGCCACCTTGGATCCAAAATGGCTGTCAAACACAAAGTTGTATAGAATACACAGCCTAAACCGCTGAGGCTACTGAAATGAATTTTGGCATGGAGGTACAATATTAATTGTAGATTAATAAAATACTACACAGTGCATCCTAAGACGCCATCTTGAATCCAATATAGCGGACAAAAAATCCATTTTCCACAACGGTTTATCTAGCGATACGAAATTTAGCATGAAGGTGTATTATAACTAGTAGTTTAGGGAAATAATATAAAATTTTGGGAAAGTTGTCATCATTAATTCAAAAAAGCCGCCCGAAAAACATTTTCTAAACGACTAAAGCTAGACAAACTAAATTTGGTATGAAGGTGTACCCTGACGAGGTCACAAAAAATAGTGAAAAAAAACACATGGGGGTGCAGCCCTCCGCCCTGGAGAGTGGTATATTTGTACCATGGAAACACAGTCCGACAGAGAGTGTCTGATTACGGTTAAGGGAGGCCAAGTGCCACAAACCTTGATGTTCGGAGCACAGCTCACACGGGGGTCTAGGGACAGCACCCCCAGCGAAGCAAAGCGAGTCTACATACTATATAGCCCCATGGTCACTGACTGCCTCACCCATTCACTCATCCATATAAAATCACAGGCCAAATTACTGGAGCAACAAACACCAAATTTGGTATGAAGGTGTAGGACCATGAATAGGTAAAGGGAAAAATCCGACATTTTAGAAAAGTCGCCATCTCGGATCCAAAATGGCAGCCAGAACTGTTGTTGTATAGAATTTACAGGGTAAACGGCTTGGGTTATTAAAATACAATTGGGTACAAAGGTAGAATATCACCAGTAGGTTACGAAAATATTACGAGATGTGTTAAATGACGCCATCTTGGACTTAAAATTTCTGTTAAACTCATTGTTGTATAGAATACACAACCTAAACGGCTAGGGCTACTGAAATAAAATTTGGCATGGAGCTACAATATCAAAAATAATTTAATAAAATATTACACAATGTACCCTAAGGCACCATGCTGGATTAAGAATGACGAACTTAAAAATTTATTTTCCACAACGGTTTAGCTATAAGTACAAAATTTAGCATAAAGGGAAACTAGTAGTTTCTAGTTTCATAACTAGTGGTTTAGGGAAACAAAAAATTTTGGGGAAAGTTGCCATCATTAATCAAAAGTGGCCGCCCGAAAAAAACATTTTCTAAACGACTAAATCTAGACAAACCAAATTAGGTATGAAGGTTTACCATGACGAGTAGGTCACAAAAAACAGTAAAAAAACACATGGAGGCCCCGCCGCCCTTGGAAAGTTGGTATATTTGTACCATGGAAACAAAGTCCGCCAGAGAGTGTGTGATTACGGTAAAGGGGGCGCAGCCCCCTAAGCTCTGATGTTGGGAGCGCCCCCAGCGAAGCAAAGCGAGTATGGTATATAAAAATCTAGAGTTGTTATTACACTGGCACACTAATCACTATGAAACACTGAAAGTCTTTATATACTGCCCTTTATATATGATAAAAATAAAAAAATTTATTAACCACACTAAACTGGAGAAATAAAATATAATAAACGACGACAAAAAAATATATGACGAATCAATGCCTTTATAAACTTGTTGCTCCCCAGAAGGAGTCCATGTTCCCTTTTCACGTATCACTGGATGAAATGGATGCTGCTAATTCCATTAAGTTGTTGGAGTGAATGAATGCTGCTGAATGCGTTGGTGATGTTTCTCCATTGCTGCCTTGCTGTAGTGAAGTCCATGATATAATTTAAATAGATGTCCATTGTCAACTGTGTGAGGTTGTTTTATGAGGGTATGGCGCTTTCGTTCATACTAAGTAGGATAGATGTTCGTTGGAAGACATATCTTCTAACGAAAATATATTGCATTTTGTAGTGTTTTTTTAGATGCTCGAATGATAGGTTTTTCTTTGTTGTGAATGGGTATGGCTGGAGGTGGAGAAGCTGGCAATATTGTTGTCGAAGTGGGGGTCATGTATGACTTTTGTGTCTTATCACATAAAGAAGTAGGAGTTTCATATACGTGTCCCTGATTAGTAAGAGAAATAGTGGGAACGTCATAAACATGTTGTTTCGAAAATGGAGTCATAGGAGTAGAGATAGATCTAAAATTAAAAGCTGTATGTTCAATTTGAGATCGTCTTTCAATACTACTTCTAGGCTGTTTAAATTTACAAAGCCTTGTAAAAACATAGGCTACAAAAATTAGTATCAGACATATCAGACCTATCGCCAGGATTAGCAACGCACTTTTAATCATCGTTCCCTGAAAATAGAGAAATTAAAAATCTTAGTGCCTGGCGTCTTCTAAAGTTTAATTCTCTTAGATATAACACAAGATATGTATGCTAAAGCTATAGCTATTATCGAGAATAATAGCACTACTACTATAATTATGAAAATATGTGTATATGATAAATCAAATTCTAAGGGTTGGATTCGTTTGCTCTGAATTTTTATAGAATTTAATTGCGCTGTTAGTTTATCCAATTGATGAATAGTAGAATTCTCAACAAGTATTATAGAGAGAAGTTCTGTGTTGTTTAAAATTAAATGATGGGTCGCTGTCTGTTTTTACATTTTTGGAGTTAATATCATATCCTTAAAAATTATATGGTCAAACTCATTGTAGTGAAAGAAGAGCGAAGCGTTATTGGTGTTTTCGTAAGACTTACTAGGAGAAATACCAGTTTCAGATTTGTAAGTTCCATGAAAGAGCACTAAAGAAGAAAGTAATATACCAGCGTCTGTATATCTATATCTATATAATTAGCATTAGAGTCGAAAGTTGACATGAAGAAAATGTGTGGTTATACACCAGTTCCGTTATGTAATTAGCTTTTTGTGAATTTCTGAAACCATGTGGCTTACAAACATATAACAAATTTTCAAATGAACAAAATTGTTCTTCAATTTCCACGAATACATTGCCTGATGTAAAGACGAAACGAGGGAGTGAGATAGTTGTTTGTACCTTGTGGTCTAAAAATACGAAATTTACAACTTCAAGAAGCTTAGACATTGATGAAGTTTTGATCAAAGGTACTTGTATTAACAAATCAACGTTTCTATTCTGGAAATTAAAAGAAACCAAAACCAATACACTAGGACTAAGTCATGCTTGTATATAGTATCCCTGAGTAGTTCGTGTTCTGAAACAAGTTTCAAAGCTTGGTCTTCTGCTAGAATTTGTGGTGTTTATTGGTTGACATATGGGAGATGAATTGTTTGATGTTACTTTGGGCCAAATAATGCGCATATAGTGCCGAAAGTTTAAGTGTTTCCTGTGCTAAGGCACAAAAGGATTTCAATATACGAGTTTGCATCTCCAGGAATGTGCTTTTAATTTGGAGAACTATGTTCTTAACGATTTTAATTTCCTGAGAAAAACTGTCCTTCATATTATTTATCTCTGTGGTAAGTAGATTCTCATGCTGTCTGAGCTGTTCTACCGAAGAAGCTAAACGGCGCTCTTAAAATGCGTTTGTCAATGACAAGACAAATGATCCAATTCTCAGTAAGAAAGAAAGAGTTTCTTTTAGTGCTTGTATTATTCACACAAAAAATAGTCTGGGTGGCTGATATTTAGAAATGACAAGGAATAGTATCCTCGATATTTCGATAAAATGCCTTTTCAAGATGTTTAATTTCCTGTCTAATTTCGCTCGAAGAAACACAATTCTCCTTGGATGTGTAAGTTGTTTGTAAATTCAGGTTAGAACGAACCGCTATATATACATCAGTATGTGAATCCCCTGCCAACCATTTGTTAATCAGAGTTGCTCCAATCTGTGATAGGATTATTTCATGGAATTCATTAGAACTTAGTGCCATGGTAAAAGCTAATATTTGTATAGAGACTGCTATTAGAAATACGTACACCATTTTTATTCTTTTCCCTCTAGAAAAAAAGAAAAAGAGCCAAATTTAGCTTTTCGAACTCATGTTATAACTTTTTTAAATAAAAAATCAGTGATATTTTGCTATAACAATATAATAATCTACTACTATTATATTAAAAATAAATAAATGACAAAGGTCTCCCGTTAAATCTAATCTCTATAATACTAGCTGTTATGAGTAATGCTAACTCCGCACATCGTATTGTAAATTACCGTATGCTTGCATAAAAAGTACTACACGAGCCTCAAATTACCATTTGCCACAATGCATCTCTGCTTAACGCTTTGTTCATATCGTTTATTGAGAATGGCAACTAAAGAAGCTGTCATACACACCTACGTTGTACATGAAGAAATAAACGGTTTGTTGCTTCTTTTGAAAACGACCATGTTATAAACGAAATATTCTCGGTAAGATACGTAATAATTGTAAAACGTTACCTTGAACAAGTAAACCTGAATTTAGAAGACCTGCGCGTGTGTATGCGCCAGTTCCGACGTTGTATCCGTCAACAAATTTACAATTTCGTGGATGCGGAGGCGTGCCTACCAATCTTCGTGGCACGAGTTCAGGAGAGTTCCTACACAGGCAGTTGTATTAACGTAAGTTTACTTTGTAAATTCTTTACTTACTAAAGTATGAAATAAGCTTGTATTTCCTGTCTTTACTCTGGTATACGTGATATGCTTGTAAGAAACACATAACGTTGGTTGTGTTTATGCTATAACTTGTTACGGTGTAACATAATTAACAGGAAAGGTTTAAGGAAATTTGCGTAATTCTACCTTGACACTACTTATTCTATGACGTGAGTCATTGTATATAAACTAAGGACTCAGCATTTTATGCCTTAGATGATAAAATACTAAAAAAAATACTTACATAACTAAAAGGAAGACATTACTATACAGTTAACAATATTCTACACATATGCTAAAGGAGACACTTACTCATAGCAAAATATATTTTTCTTAAAAATAATAGTTGGAGCTTCTCATTTAACAAAAGTATAGAAGTGAATAAATTTTGCCATTATTTAAACAAAGATAATGTATCAAAGCGTGAGTAGATCAATACATTTTATGTTTGTTACTTTCATAACAAAAAATCTTAATGTAAATAGACATATCTATATAAAGGAGAACATTCTTTAAATTATAAAAAATGTGCCTCTAACCAAATCGATAAATGATTCAAAACTGATAGGGAAGTAGGAAAAACACGGCATTTCCTCCAATGTTTTAGTCAAATCAGTATTCCTTTATAGTCGGGAATAACTCGATTGTCATTTCGAATCATTCCTCGAAGTCACTAGAAGTGTTTTTAAAAAAGCAAAAACAACCAAAGACAAAAATTGAAGAGAAACGCAAACAGAGACTCATTTTCATCTTTCCGTTTGTTTTTGTTTTTTTAATTTTCGCTTTCATCCATTATTGTGTGTTCACCACCATACTTCTCCAAATAATGTACATCGTGATAGTAGGGGCGTAGTCGTTGGATTACAGTGTCTTCTATAATATAGTTTCCACGCTTATCTTTCATTTTAACTTGATAAGCATTATTATGGAGCTTTTTAAGAACAATTCCAGGTCCTCGAAACAGTGACGTAAAGGCTTTCGCATTCCCAGTGCGAAAGACGGGTTGTAAATTAGGACTGAGTCATTAGGATGGTACTCGTGTTGCCTGTGACGTCTGTCATAAAATTTCTTTTGTCTTTTGGTTAAGTTGCAAGTTCTTAACTACTAACTGTCGCGCATGTTGCATATCCTGCAGGCGAGTGATATTTGAAATTTCACAAATCATACCAAATTTGCTGTCTGCTATATCTCTAGGCTGAAATCCGAATGCTATATAATTAGCAGAGTAGCCCACAGAACGTCTTTATGGACTGGTTCAAGTAAAATATGTACTCTACAAGATTTCTATCCCATGTGCGGTGATATTTCCCAGTTTATTCATCTTTGTCTTAATCATAATCTCAAGCAAATTGTGTGTAGCCTCTATAATTCTTATTGCACTGTGCTGATATGCTAAACCTTTGTATGGCGTTATCTCCATGAGATTACATAACTCTATATAATGTGCGCTATGAAATGACATATGTCTGTCAGTTTTTATAGTCATCGCGATCCCAAAACGAAGTATTATCTGTTTGTTAAAAAAATGACATACTGTTTTAGCACTCAAATCTGGTACAGCTTGATATATAAGGTAACGACTACTTTCACATATAGCTGAAAGGATATGTTTGTTGCCGTTATAGGACTTGGGATACCTCCCTGACGAATCCAACTGATATGGTATAATAACTGGAGCTACTTCTAGATGTTCACCTTGAGGTAATTTTGCAACTATTTTGTTCCTCTGGCATACGTCACTTCGACGAATCCTTGCTGATAAATATTGCTTCATATTCTTAAAGAAATATTTTCGAGATACAGAAAGGTACGTTTTTCGGTAACCAATGTGATTGGCAGTTCTAGTACAGTGCATTGAATCAAACCACGATTATCTCAAATCTGGTACATAAAGTTGTTTCGAGACACGCCGATTATTATTTTTGGGTGGCATACGATATAAAATATCATAAAATATTTTAAAATACCTGAAATCTCTCAAAATTGTTCCATCCATTTCCTGACTTGGATTTTCCAGCGTTTCTATGATTTCCTTAAAGAAATGGTCTTGCCTTTGTGAAGCACGGATATTGAAATCTTCAAAAAGTACCCCAATAAACTGTGATGGTGAATCATCTTCCTTTTCTTCTTCCTATAAATTTTCAGTAACGTCGTTCCATGTATTTATCTGTGTTTCCACCAAACTTCTTCCTTGTCCTCGTTGTATTTCATTTGTAATAGTAGCTACTTTGTGTGGAAGTTCCAATAAGTTATCAGTTTCCATGTCTGGTTCGTTATCTTGGCCCATGTTACGAGTAAATATATCTATCCAATTTTCGTGCGTCGGGCAGTGGTGTAGCGTGAAGCTGTATTCTCCTAGGAAAGTAAACTACCTCGTCAATTTTTCCCTGCGGGTCCGCAGCTGTGTGAGCTTTACTAAATTCAAAATTAACTGTATATAGATTAAAATTAATACCTAAAAGAATATGGCGAAACGTCTTACAGGTGTACATCGCTGACAGTATATCTCGTTCATACAATCACGTTTTTTCTCAGAGTTTGTACAACGCCGTGAACAAAATCCTAGTGGTCTCAATTGCTTACTAATTGGATCCAGCTTAAAGACCCTACCCGCTAAAAATAGCGAGACGCACCACTGTAGAGCCTAATTGGTGCTTTTGGGTTGAAATGTATCATAGCTAGCGAACTTACAAGTGCTTTCTTGAGAGCCAAGAAACTTTCTTGATGTAACGGTAACCACTTATAACGTTTTCCTTTTTTCGTTAATTCTATAAGTGATGAAACTAAATCGGCATAGCAATAGTAATAGTCATAGTGTTGGCGTTCTAGCAAATTTGCACAAACCCAAGTGTTTACGAAGTCATTTCACATCTTTTAGGGGTAAAAAGTTATCAATAGCTGAACGGATCTTTTAGAAATTCGGATTCCGTTCTGATCCACCTCATAACCAAAGACAGACAACCTTGAGAAGAAAATTTTGTTTCGGGTATTGACAAACGAATATCAATTTCTCGAACTTTTAAGAAAAGCTGTGTGCAGGGTTGCCAGTAGTGTAAATAATCGTCCCCATGGATGAGAAAATCGTCTGCATAATGACTAACAATTTCTGAATTACGATCTTTTGTTAGGCTAGTCATAACATAGCTAAGCGATGCCCCTCTGGCTTTTAATCCCATGGGCGTCCTTGTGAGAAGTAACGATCCTATCGGCGAAATATTTACACCTAGATACTATTGGGAAGCTTCATCAATTCTCACTGAGAAGTACGCATTATTTATATCGATGTTTATCTTATATTTACATTTTCTTAATTTGTGCAACACTGATTTCATGCTAACCTGTATGAGAGCAGGTTTATACAGATGCAAAATGATCAGTCTTAAATCTAGGCATATGCACCATTTTCCAGAGGGTTTCTTACAATTACAGCACGAGATGTGCAATCTGATGCCTGGACGTAGTACACCAGCTTGACACAAGGCATCAACGTGAGCCTGTATTTCTGGAAGCAAAGGATGGGTCATGATAAGGGCCAGTTTCTGCCTAGCAATGGATTGTTATGAAAGTTGAGACCTGTAATCTACACGATATTCCACGTCAAAGTTCGTTTAGATTATGTTGAGATCATTTCCGGTTGTCCCTGTAGAGCGTCCGGAAGTTACCCCTTCGAAAAGTCGGGGTGGGTGCGTGTTAAACGGGTTTGCGTGGAAAGCGCCAACATGACGGGAAAAGTCGTAATAATGTTTTGTTCCGCTGATAAAAGCGCACAAAATAACCAAATAGCAAGACCACAGGTCTATTTGTTACATTATGAGGGCAATTTGTTTAGGAAAAAGCGTGTTCGGTGAACCTGTATTTCGCCATCAATATTCGTTTTCGGAGTTGTAGTAACAATATTGCGGACACTCAGAACAACACCAAAAATATGCCAAATTGTAGTCTGATATGTCTACTTAAACATACTACAAACTCAGATTGTTCTGGAAATCCGCTATATATATATAAAAAAAACTGTTAACTTTATTTCGCATGTATGATATGAATCCACACTGAAGCAAAAAAAAAGGCAATTGTACAAACAATAAACTATCAAATAAAAATATTGCAAGAGCTAGAATTGCGTCTCCATGAGAACCATAACGCCGGTTTGTTAATCCCTTCTTCTCGTGCTGTGTGGGAGGAGGGAGACATTCTTTGTGATAAGCGCACAACATGGTATTATAAATGTCGCAAAACAGGGTACATTCGACAACTGGGTATTTGCTGTTGTTCAGAATATTGTGGTGTGAAAATGTGACGTCACGTATGCCCGAATATATACAGCGGGATGTGGAGCGAAAGAATTATTGTGCCTTCGCTGTTACAAGGATATGCCAAAGAAACCCAAAACGACCAAAACTGCTAAGCAGGATACAACGTCCGACCAGACTGCAACCTCGGACCATAAGAAGTCATCAGTCAGTACCGCAACTCCAAACAAGTACAAACCATCAAGCCAACCCTCAACTTCAACCCACGATCAACCATCAGATCTACCCTCAACACCGATCAGAGACAGACCAGCGGAAGGTCACGGTAAACAGTCCACCAAACGACGTTTCATAAAAGGCACGGATCAGGATCCACAGTTTGTTCCAGGAGCAAAACAGAAGTGTTTAAAAAGCCTAAAAACGATAACACTTCCCCTGAGGAGAACCCCTGCTGCTCACAAGTGAATTATCTGCCCAAACAGTTCCCAGTTGATTGCACTTCCCGTTCAGGCAAAAGCGCAGATATATATTTAGTTTAATGTAATAGTGCCAGACGGCTCCAGGTGCTGCGCAGATCATCTCGATGGCAAGAACGTGAAGCCAGACGTGACGGATGTAAATGAGACACAGGACGAATCCAACTTCAACCGAATTGAACTTATGCAACTTTTGACAGCGTTGAGGGAGAACGCGTTTGCAAATAGGAATTTGAATTTCGACACGATAATGACCTATGCCGACTGTTACAATCTGACAGGCTTAAAGTCTGCCCAGTTCAATGAGCTGTTTGTTTACGTCAGAGACGAAATACGCAATATCCAGATACGTTCGGCGAAAACCGCGCTAGGACTGTTCTTGGTTAAACTGAGAACAGGACTGTCCGGAGTCATTGGAACTCTTTTCGGAATCGCAAAGCAACAGTGCTCACGAGCAATTCACACAGCCAGGAAAGCTCTAATGAAGTGTTTTGTTCCATTACATCTCGGATTCAAACATATGACGAGGGGCGACTTCATTCGAGAGCACACCAGACCGTTGGCCAAAGACATCATGGCGGACGGGAAAGATGTGGCACTTATTGCGGGTCGATGGAACGTACATATACATTGAGAAGAGCTCGAACTATGCGTTCCAGAGGCGCTCGTTTAGTATGCACAAACATCGTCCTCTTGTCAAACCTATGATGATCGTCGGCAGTGACGGGTATGTGCTCTCTGTGTTGGGGTCTTTTTGGGCTAAAGATTCCGATGCAGCGATTACGGACAAAATTCTCCGTGCGGATGTTGAAGAGATGCGTACCTGGTTAAAAGAAGACGATGTATTCGTCGTAGACCGACGTTTCATAGACTCACTGCAGCTACTGGCAGACCTCGGATTCCATAGTTAAATGCCGTGCTTCCTTCCAAAAACGCAGAAGCAACATACAACTATCGAAGCCAACCAGTCTCGTGTGTTAACAAAAATCAGATGGGTTGTCGAATCTGCCAATTCCAGAATGAAGAGGCCCTGGAACACATTATGCATAATACCCAGATTCCATTTATTGGGGACTATGTGCGCATTGTTTGTGCGCTTTGCAATATATTTCGGCCTTCACTCATACTTGACAGCTCCCTCCCACGATGAATATATTGCACGAAGATGCGGTCTCTTCTTCACAAAGAAAAAGAAATCCAAACAACGGTAAACGAGAAAGGTTGGGACCGCGAGCGCAGCAAAATGAAATGGGCTCCGATGGATGCGGCAGATCTCCCGAACTTCTTTTATTGTCCGAAGAGATGCTGCGTGAACTAACTCTTGGCGTATACCAGCTCAAACAAGCAAAAACCTCTACTGGGGAGCATGTGAACACTGGAGGCGCCTATGAATTCTTTCTTAATCAGCAAGTGGATGAAGTCATTCGTGTTAAAATCCAGTCTCGCCACACGGGTTCCAGCACCTACACACTGGATAAAATACGATCTTGTTGATATCCTGGGATGGTACTGCCAGTGCAAAGCCGGTGCTAGGGTGATAAGCTGCTGTGCTCACGTAGCTTTGGTCTTGTGGTATTTGGGTTTCGCAGGCACGACCCAACCGCATTCCATGGCTCTGCATCGTATGAGGATTACGTCGAAGATGCCCAGAGTAAGGTGGATTATGACTGGACTGACGATGAAGAAGACGATTAAGCTTTCTTCAGGACGATATTTAACCCCGATGTCTGCACAACTTTTAATTTGATAGTTTATTGTTTGCACAATTGCTCTTTTTGCTTCACTGTGGATTCATATCATACATGCGAAATAAAGTTAACAGTTTTTTTATATATATATAGCGGATTTCCAGAACAATCTGATTTTGTAGTATGTTTAAGTAGACATATCAGACTACAGTTTGGCATATTTTTGGTGTTGTTCTGAGTGTCCGCTCTATTGTTACTACAACTCCGAAAACGAATATTGATGGCGAAATACAGGTTCAGCGAACACGCTTTCTCCTAAACAAATTGCTCTCATAATGTAACAAATTCACCTGTGGTCTTGCTACTTGGTAATTTTGTGCGCTTTTATCAGTGGAACAAAACATTATTACGACTTTTCCCGTCATGTTGGCGCTTTCCACGCAAATCCGTTTAACACGCACCCACCCCGACTTTTCGAAGGAGTAATTTCCGGACGCTCTACAGGGACAACCGGAAATGATCTCAACATAATCTAAACGAACTTTGACGCGGAATATCGTGTAGATTACAGGTCTCAACTTTCATAACAATCCATTGCTAGGCAGAAACTGGCCCTTATCATGACCCATCCTTTATTGGAATTTCCTTTGAGCTATGTGCGAATGTCTTTATATTCTTATCTATGTGTAGTTTCTGCGTGTTGTTTTTAACGATACATACATCAGATTAAAAATACGACTATATGTCGCGAAATTCATAGAGTAATTTTTTTACCATAATTTTCAGTTCGCTAGTTAGTTCATCAGATATTTGGAACTTAGAAATGTCAAATAACTTCTCAGTTTCTTGTAAACGTTGCTGTAATTCTACATCTGATGGCTGGTTTACTTGCGAAGTGGTCAGCACCGCTACTTCCGCTTTTAATTTTGAAGTCGGTACTTTTTCTATCTCCAATTGCACAAAAATTCGGCCAAGTACCATTTGTTACGTAAAGAAACACTTTTATTGCAAAAATTGGTAACAAAAGCATGTGGCGTGCTACCTGATATAACTTGAGGAAGTATTTTAATATTGTGTTTCTGAAGCTACTTATTGTTTGGTTGAAAGAAAACGTCAACTTTGTTGATGTTTACATTTGTTCTCAATGGCGCAAAACCTGATGAATATGGCTGAAACCTGTAACGTTTATGAGGATAGCTTAAGCTATCTTTATTCTGTTTTTGCATGTAAACATTTATCATTTTGCTTACCCTATTATGTGTGCTATTTGAAAATCGAACTGTTCCTAATGTTGGGTAAAAACTGAATTTATTATTTGCAAGAGATATTCTCGTATCGTAATGCCGTAACATATCTGTACTAAGGATTGGGAAACCAAAATTCTTTTGAAAGGCATGAAATTGGTGTGGAAAAGTAGTTACACTAATATTAACATCTAAAATTACTCCATGTTCTAAATGAAGAATATGGTTAACTATGCCACGAATGGCTGTATTTATGTTAACAATTTTAGCATTTTTCGGAATTTGAGAATTTGAAATTATTGACAAGGTACTACCAGTATCCAGTATTAATTGCTATTAAATATCATCCAATTTAGCATTTATGGTAGCAATACCATGCGACTTTGTTAATTCTGTAGCAATAAATGCACTTTCTACTTGTTTTTATCTAATTTTGCAGGGGTGACTTTGATTTTTGTAGTGATGGGGCCCGAAAGCTTGGGTGGGCCCCTTACCTAGTTTAAAGTCTGTTCAGTTTCTGAATTTTCTTCTTGCTCCGCCATGTATGTTCTATCATTACGCGAAAAATGGCCTCAGTGTCCGTTACGACCAAATGACGTCTATTAGAACGTGAGCCGCGTCCCCTTGAACGCTGTGATCCAGTATTCTGGCTACATGTCCGGAAATTATCTTGATATGGTCTATATTCATTACTGTAGGATCGATCATCATTATTCCTATAATTCTGCCGTGAAAACGTACGATTCCCTGGACGGCCACAATATGATCTACCTCTTTGATTAGAGTTCATGTTACTAGTTTTATGTGCTAATTGTTCAAGTCGTAACTCCTGAATTTGTAATGTCAAATTCGTTAACATATCTGTCAAAACAGCCCAATCATAATTAGGTTTTGTTTTGACAACTGAATGCAATAGCTCTTTACTTTTAGCACTAGCCTCGGAAGTAGTTCTAAAATGTTTACCAGGTAGTACTGCTTGCTGAGCAGCTTCTCTAGGTTTCACTGAAGTCGGTAAATTTACTGCCATCTGTTGGGCGTTCCGGAAAACATTAGAAGTATCCTGTGCTAAATTGTTTGACAACACATGGTTCGTTATATCATAAGGCGTTACTTGTTGTCCTGAACCATGTAACTGCGTCATTGGCTGATAGAATCTGGATGGGGACAACTGTGCTTGTGTCGTATTAGTCCAGCACATGTTAGTAGGTGTGCTCACTGGAGAAATCATGTTAGCATTTGTTTGCTGAATGTGACCTCTCAGATTTTGATTTATAGGTGACTGACTGAAACTAACATTCTGCCAAGCGCTTTTGACTTAATTGGATTTGCAACAAAGAATGGTTTTGAAGCAAGAAGTATCGATTCAAAAGAGAGTGGAGTTTTGATTTTAAAACCTCTATTGTTTTAAATTTTTCAAGAGAAACTTGGGCTAAAAATGTTTTGCGTAGGCATACTATGATGTGGTATATTTTTTCTGTATGCTCATCTCCGGACATATTTGGTTGATCAGCTTTTCCTTGATTATCAAGTAATGAAGTGGGTTTCCTTGTTCGGATTGGATCCGCGAATTTGAAAGCATATCGACCTGCATAAAATGATTGCTAGGACGAAGTTCGCATGCTATTCGATCTGCTACTTCTTTGAATTCCATGCTCTCATATTCTGATTCTTTATGCATGCTCAAAAATATATCTAACGGTAAAGAAGTGAGCGACACACCAAATCGTAGTTTTAGCTCGGCATCAGACCAATTGTTATGTTGTGCTATTAGCTCAAACTTAGCTAAGAATTCACCAAAAGGCTGACCTTCTCGGTAAGTCGGTGAATTATATAATTGTCTAACATGTGCAGAATTTCGTTTTGCGAAATCCGGCGGAATGGGTGAAACCCGGGGTGTTTGTACCGGCAAAGCATGTGGAGAGTTTATAGGTGGGGTGTCAGAAATATCCTCCCCAATATTTCTCCCGCTTCTGGTGTTCGGAATTGTGTATATATTTCTTTGATGCTAACGTTATAACACACACAAAGAAAGAAAACTTCTAATGCTCTTTTGCCACAAAAAATTAAAAAATGTAACCTACATATGCTTATAACCTATAATAGTAACACATATGTATATCTATTCACCTTGACTTATATGCTACTTGATCTCAAATTGAATCCGTCATCAACATTATTTACTGAAGTAAGAAAAAAGAAAGCAGAAAAAGGAGAGAGAGAGAGAGAGAGAGAGAGGAAAAAATACGGTTTAGTGTACCAGTCATATGTCTGACTCATGCAAAACAAGTAAAGGAAACGCTAACGGAACTCTATTCACACCTAATTCTGATGATGTATTAAATAATTTGATACTAGAAAGTCTGCATGTCTTCTTATATGTAATCTGCTGTGATTGAAATAACTACTGCACAGCTTAAAGTGCTTGTTGAAATACAAGAGAAGAAATATATGCAGCTATTCTTCTAAATGCAAAGACTTTTAAAAAGAGAGAAAGACCAATAAAAAAATCCTTAACATAGCCATGTGCTATAGTGAAAGTTTAGAAAGTATGGGTCTATTGTTCTAAACTCAGATCGCCACCACGTATCGTTCTGTGCATCTTAACACAAGGTACTGGGAATGTAAGGATGTAGCTGATAATAAAATAAGGAGTAGCTTTCAGAAAGTAAGTTTTAGTCTAACTCTGAAAGTCATGGACATAAATGTAGTGCCATAACACTACCCGAACTGTGTGGTTGGTCAGTATGTAGGGCTGGACATGTCAGTCTATCTCCAAGTAGTGTAGAGAAGAAGTGCTCTGTACTGCAGAGCTAGTAAATGTCACTGTACTCTCTATGTCTCTTCTGTGTCCTTCACTGTGTCTCTTCTTGTATATATAAAAACAAGTTTTCCTCTTTTAGAGAGATGAGAAGCTTAAGCAACTACATGGGTCAGCACGTTTCCGATTGAGGTGATTGCCCATGCAGTTTGCAGCTCCTGTTTTCCACTCATACAGTCCAGAAGGCTTTTCCTGCGCTATAAACATAATTAAATACTGACATCGACAATAGGTTACATAATGACATGGTTACATATGATTTGTTATGTATGATTGTTCATATGTAGGCATCTTCCGCTTTCATATTGTCTATACAAGTATTTGTTAATCATTGCAATATAACAACATACGATACTAAAAGTTCAACTGAAAGTAGTTATATTGTTTATGTACATGCCACTATATAAAATCGGATACGGTCCTAGGTTCGACCGGTATCCCTTACAATATATAGCAGCATATATACAGCATCACAATATATATCAGTATTCTTATTTAGTGAAAAATGAGTATGCTGATATCTTACTTCTAAGAAAAGTATTTATCGGTGCACAGATAAGAAAAATTTTACAATTTTAAGAAATTATTTTTTAATGTGCACTTTATGAACCTCTTTCTTGACACACTATTCTATTTACATCTTTTGTCTACTATCACCTACTTTCACAAAAAAACTGTTATCAAAATTGTCTCCTTACCAATATATGCACACAGTAAGTGCACACAAATCCAACGAGAATTGTGGCTATAACGCCAAATGCAAGACCAGCGTTTTTGAAGGCAAGAGGCATGGCAAGGATTCCAGTTCCCAAACTGCCCTTCAACAGATGAATTAGTGTGTCAAGATCTCTGCAACAAAAAGAATAAGCTTTTCATCATGCACCACCCTTACTTTTCTTGTACGATCTGCTTTTAACATTTATTTCTGTGTCATTCCATATCAAGTCAGCCAATAAAATAAATAATAAAAATAGACCTTAGGTTTTAGAAGATGTGTGATATTTGCTAAATGTGTTTTGTGCATCAATATGAACAAAACTACAACATTTCATGCTCATGCAATTTTTGGTTTTTGAGTTATAAAAATTGCTTTTGGAGAAACTTAAAATCGATGTTTCCTTTTTAAAATGTAAGTTCAATGTGATTCTGATTAGAATGTATTTCTCAAATTTAATGGTGGTATTTCAATGGGATCATGTTTAAAAAGATCTAACAGAAGTACACAGCCACTTATGCATAACGCGTATAATTAGCATAAACGGCAGTACACATAATGGCTTTTACCAAAGTAAATTTAATTGGTTGAAATGTGATGTACAGTATCTTCATTAAGTTCTATTGTAGAACAAACCGAGCCACCGTAACTCAGTGGTAGAGCATTGGCATTGCGTTCGGGAGGGCGTGCGTTCGATCCTAGCGGCTGACCATCCTGACTGACATTTTTCCAGGGTTTTTCCTCAGTCACTCCAGGCAAATACCGAAATGGTAACTTCAATATAGGTCCCGGCCGACACCTTCCCGAATCCCCCCCTATCCGGGTCTGAGCCCAACATGCCCCAAGGCCTTAAATATAATTCAGTTTAAAATATAAATATAGAACCAAACTAGTAAAACCTAATCAGTCCAATCTGATATTTGTGTTTTAAAAAACGCAGTACAAATTACTAGGTTGAAATTGTTTAGTTACAAGCCAATAAATCAAACACTTTATTATTATTATAGTAAAGTAGTAAATATGGTAAACGCAGTAAACAGCGCCGTACTGCTCTTTACGCTAATTATACACATTATGCATAAGTGGCTGTGTACTTCTGTTAGAAATATTTTTTTTCAACATGATCCCATTGAAATTCCATAATGAAATTTGGCACATGCATTCTAATCGGATTTCGATTTAAAGTTTTTCTAAAACACAAGTTTTGTTTTATTTTTAAAAATATGAACTTTTAAATACTTTGTATGTTCTCATACTTTGAAGTGTACTGTAAAGCCCTCTAAAGATATAATTTATTATAAAATTGAAATGAACCTACATTGTGGCTTAGGTATAGCGTACAGTTCCCATAAACATGTGACGATTTTTCATCCTACTCCGGCAAGATTGTCCAAATATTTTTTTTTAATCACGCAGGAATATATAGGACCTTCTATACAGACCAGACTAATTTTTCCACTTTTCATCATGTATACTTGAACAAAAGAATGGAAATTAATAAAGCCTAAAGTACTATGTAAATAAAATTATCTATGTTTCTTATTGTAATCTATGTTTCTTATTGTAACATGCAGGTATATTTTCTTCTTCCTACAAATTGATGAAATGGAAATGTACTCACGTTGTTGGGTGTTTCAATTGTCTATGTATGAATGGGTTATAGTCAACATCAATCCCATTTTCAATGAGTTTTGTGCTCCCATTGCTCTCCACAGTTCCATTCTGTACATTTTTGCTAGAAAATAAGAAATAAAAATAACAAAATATAGCTGGTATATAGGACAATAATTTAAAAAAAAAACTATACTACAATTGATGCAAAGTCTAAACCATGTATTTAACTGACACATTAGACTTAGTATTAGCAAATAGCGCTGCAAATTAAGAAATTCTTAAGAAGTTAACCAACGAAGCGTTAATCGTTACTGACGGATGCTTTTGGAACCTTCTGCCAGGGCGGGGATATATTACTTCACAAAACACATTTATGTAAAATATAGCAGCATTTCTCAATGTCAGTACAGAACTCCCTATTGAGCACCAGGAAAAAAGGTCCTACGTTAAAATTTGCAAACACTGTGCAGACACTAGTGATGTAATCCGACTCTGAAGCAGAGATGAAAAGAAGACTATACACTGGTACTTTGTGTCTTCCTACCTAATATTATAAAAAGATAACGTGTTTTCGCCTCAATATATAAGGATAATGAAGAATGTTTAAAAAAAATAGTGCAGTATTTTATAAAATAGTGTAACGAAGCCAATTTTACCAAATACGATACTCACATATATTGTTTCAATAATACAACTGATAGTGGTACTTCTGATGTTGAATGAAACTGTGAACGACCTGTTTTCCCTCTGACTACGTCAGTATGCTATTTAAAAGCAAGCAGAAATAAGTTGGAAATGTTCGCTAAAAATGATCAATTTGACTATAGCCGACAAGATTGAACTTCAAGCTTGGGATGGCAATCCGCTCGGCTCGAGCGTCGAGTCTAATGCTCGAGTCGAGTCGTCGCTCGAGTTCGACTCACTGTAACCGAGTCGCAGAGTGAGTCTCTCTGAGCGCCGACTCGGCTCAACTCGAGCACATAGTGAGTTGCGACTCGTCTCGAATCGAGAAATTCTGAGTACCGACTCGATTCGATTCGAGCACCTACTGAGCGCCGACTCGACTCGACTCGAACAGTTGTGACCACTGACTCGACTCGACTCGAGTAGGTACTGAGCACCGACTCGACTCGAGTCGACTCGAGTCTGACCGAGTCGTAACTCGAGTCGAGCGAGTAATTGACATCGAAATAACTCGAAAATACTTTTTAAAGACATTCTTATTTTAATCAATTCGTACTAAAATATATATAAAAAATGTTTATGCATGACTAAAAAGAAAAGAATGGGGCGCGTCATTTCAAGAATTTATGAAGTGATTGCATATGAGAGAGCGCCTCATGCTTTTCTTCTTAGGTATGCATATACATATTTTTATTATCTATAATAAGGGAATAAGGGCGCAATGTAGTTGCGCGCGCATTGCGCAGCAATGGCTGTCCGAAGCGCCAAGCGGTTTTAAACTTGAAATCCTACATCCTTTGGGCAGGTTTTAGATGGGGTTTGGTTGCCATGACAACATGGGTGTCGGCGGGAAAAATTCAAAATGGAGGCAAGAGCGGTGACCTTGACACAGTTGAAAACCGACGAAACACGTACTATGGAGCGTGACATGTACTAGAACGCAAGTCGGCGACCATATATGACATAAGATGTCATTAAAGTTACCGTAAGAGTGACGTAGGCTATGAATATACTTTTCCGGGTATTCAAGGTCAAAAAACACATTTTGTCGATTTTCGACATTTGAAACCGACGGAAAAGGGCTTGCGGTCATGCACATCTCTATACTGGGTGAGCCCCAGAGAAAATTTGAGATATACGTTTTGTTTAAAGTAGTATAACTGGTTGACAGACGGCCTTCATTTTTCGTGTAAACCAACTGTTCCCAGGAAATTCCGGGTCAAAAATGAGTTTTTCCTCCTCGATATTTTCCGAGTGCACGTGTCCTTAATCCTTCCCATGTTAAATGTAGTTTCGCTTGCTCTCTTAGTAGTAGTATGTAGCATTATGCATATGGCCATAAGGGGGATCAATGTAGGGGCTATGTCGTCACTCACTGTATTAAATGCATACAGTAGTATATGGATGATGTACCGGGTAGGGGGCTATGACGTCACTTGCTATATTATAAATGCATATAAGTATATGAATGTTCCGTACAGGACAAGAGGGCTATGCCGTCACTAGGTATATATTAAATGGAAAATGTACAGGGTAAGGGAGCTATGACGTCACTGGCTACATAATACATGTATATAATATTGTATATGGATGTTGTGTACAGGACCAGGGGAGTATGACGTCACTACCTATATATTAAATGGATATTGTACAGCAAAGGGGGGCTATGACGTCACTAAGTACACTTTCTATACCTTAGCAACCCCCTAGCAACGGCCAAACTATACATCGTAGAGACATGGGACTTGGTGCAATTGAATGTACACTAGAAAACAAAAGTTGTGACACATTGTTTGCCATAGCAACCACCCTAGCAACGGGTAAACTATACATCATAGAGACATGGGACTTGGTGCAATTGAGTCTACACTCGAACACGAAATTTTGACACATTGTTTACCCTAGCAACCACCCTAGCAACGAGCAAACTATACATTGTAGAGACATAGGACTTGGTGCAATCGATTGTACACTCGATAAAAAAAAGGTTTGACATTTTGTTTACCCTAGCAACCAACCTAGCAACGGAAATACTATATATATCGTGGAGAACTGGACGTTGCGGCAATCGACTCTGAAGTATGTTTGACAACTTGGGAGTTTGTTTACCCTAGCAACTACCCTAGCAACGGCCAAACTATACATGGTAGAGACATGGGACTTGCTGCAATCGAGTCTACACTCGAACACAAAACCTTGGACACAATGTTTATCCTAGCAACCACCCTAGCAACGGGCAAACTATACATCGTGGAGACATAGGAGTTGGTGCAATCGAATGTACACTTGAAAACAAATGTTGTGACACTTTCTTTACCCTAGCAACCACCTTAGCAACGGGCTAAATATGTATTCTAGAGATATGAGAGTTGAGGGAATCGACTCTTGAGTATCATAGGAATATTTACATGAAATAGGAGGGGTTAGGGGGGGCTTGCCCCCCCGAGTCCATAATTGGTTTTCGTAAAATACACATATTGGAGGGTGTACGAGTTGCGAAGCCCGCTGGGCTGAGAGTTTTCGAGCACATGCGCGAGCAAAGCGCCGTACGCGCCGGGGACGCAAAGTCCGCATGGCTGAGAGCTTCCGAGCGCTTGCGGGGGCAAAGCGCCGTAGGCGCAGCTAACGTGAAGCCTGCAGGGCTGAGATTTTTTGCGAGCGCATACGCGAGCAAGGCGCTGTGAATGCGAAGCCCGCATGGCTGTGAGTTTTCAAGCGTACGTGCGAGCAAAGCGCCGTAGACGCTGGGGACGGGAAACCCGCAGGGTTGAGAGCTTCCGAGCGCATCCGCGAACAAAGCGCCGTATGTTCTGGGGACGCGAAGCCCGCAGGGCTGAGAGTTTTGAATGCACACGCGATCAAAGCTCCGTAGGTGCTGTGGACGCGAAACCGGCAGGGCTGAGAGCTTCCTAGCGCATGCGGGAGCAAAGCGTCATAGACGCTGCGGACGCGAAGCCCGGAGGGCTGAGAGCTTCCGAGCCCATGGACGAGCAGAGCGTCGTAGGCGCTGTGAACGCGAAGCCCGCAGGGCTGAAGAGTTTGAGATCGTATGCTTGAATGAAGCGCCGAAGGCGCATGGAGGTCGAAACCCGCAGTGCTGACAGTTTTGTATATGTTGCAGTAGGTGTAGAGTAGAAGTAGGAGTAGAGGTAGGAGTAGTAGTAGGTGTAGGTGTAGGAGTAGATGTAATCATAGATGTAGGAGTAAGTGTAGTAGATGTAGGAGTAGGTGTAGTAGATGTAGGAGTAGATGTAGGGGTAGATGTAGTAGATGTAGTTTTATCATTTATTTATCCATTCGTTGGAACATTTTTTTAAAATCAAATGGCTAAAAGTTAGATATATCAAATGACACATCGGCACGCTTACATAATAAAAAAATCTAAATTCTGCCTTTCAAGGCAGATTTAATACTGCTAGTTTTATCTATAATAAAGGAATAAGGGCGCAACCTAGTTGCGCGCGCATAGCGCAACAATGGCTGCGCGAAGCGCCAAGCGGTTTTAAACTTGAGATCCTACATCCTTTGGGCAGGTTTTAGATGGGGTTGTTTGCCATGACAACATGGGTGTGGGCGGGATAAAATTCAAAATGGCGACAAGAGCGGTGACCTTGACACAGTTGAAAACCGAAGAAACACGTTCTATGAAGCGCGACATGTACTAGAACGCAAGTCGCCGACCATATATGACATATAAGATATCATTAAAGTTACCGTAAGGGTGACGTAGGCTATGAAAATTTCGATTCTCCAAGTTACTTTTCCGGGTATTCAAGGTCAAAAACACGTTTTGTCGATTTTTGACATTTGAAACCGACGGAAAAGGGCTTGCGGTCATGCACATCTCTATACTGGGTGAGCCCCAGAGAAAATTTGAGATATACGTTTTATTTAAAGTAGTATAACTGGTTGACAGACGGCCTTCATTTTTCGTGTTAACTAACTGTTCCCGGGAAATTCCGGGTCAAAAATGAGTTTTTCCTCCGATATTTTCCGAGTGCACGTGTCCTTAATCCTTCCCATCTTAAATGTAATTTGACTTGCTCTCTTAGTAGTATGTAGCATTATGCATATGGCCATAAGGGAGATCAATGTAGGGGCTATGTCGTCACTCACTGTATTAAATGCATACAGTATTATATGGATGATGTACCGGGTAGGGGGCTATGACGTCACTTGCTACATTATAAATGTATATAAGTATATGAACGTTGCGTACAGGACAAGAGGGCTATGACGTCACTAGGTACATATTAAGTTGAAAATGTACCGGGTAAGGGAGCTATGACGTCACTAGCTATATAATACATGTATATAATATTGTATATGGATGTTGTGTACAGGACCAGGGAAGTATGACGTCACTACCTATATATTAAATGCATATATTAAATGGATATTGTACAGCAAAGGGAGGCTATGACGCCACTGAGTACACTTACTATACCTTAGCAACTCCCTTAGCAACAGCCAAACTATACATCGTAGAGACATGGGACTTGCTGCAATCGAGTCTACACTCGAACACGAAATTTTTGACACATTGCTTATCATAGCAACTACCCTAGCAACGGGTAAACTATACATCGTAGAGACATAAGACTTGGTGCAATCGATTGTACACTCGATAAAAAAAGGTTTGACATTTTGTTTACCCTAGCAACCACCCTAGCAACGGTTATACTATATATCATGGAGACCTGGAAATTCCGGTAATCGACTCTGAAGTATGTTTGACAACTTGGGACACTTTGTTTACCCTAGCAACGGCCAAACTATACATCGTAGAGACATGAGACTTGGTGCAATCGAGCCTACACTCGAACACGAAACTTTGGACACAATATTTACCCTAGCAACCACTTTAGCAACGGCCTAAATATGTATTCTAGAGATATGGGAGTTGAGAGAATCGACTTTTGAGTATCATAGGAATATTTACATGATATAGGGGGGTTCAGGGGGTTTGCCCCCCGAGTCCATAATTGGCTTTCGTAAAATACACATATTGGAGGGTGTACGAGTTGCGAAGCCCGCTGGGCTGAGAGTTTTCGAGCGCATCCACGAGGAAAGGGCCTTAGGCGCTGTGAACGTGAAGCCCGCAGGGCTGACAGTTTTCGAGTGCATGCTAGAGCAAATGGCCGTAGGCGCTGGGGATGCGAAGCCCTCAGGGCTGAGAGTTTGGGATCTTATGAGCGAGTGAAGCGCCAAAGGCGCAGGGGCTCGAAGCCTGTAGTGCTGACAGGTTATTATATGTTGCAGTAGACGTAGGACGAGCAGTCCGCAGGGTTGAGAATTTTCGAGCCAATGCGCGAGCAAAGCGCCGTAGGCGCTGGCGACGCGAAGACCGCAGGGCAGAGCGTTTTCGAGCGCATGCGCGAGGAAAGCGCCATAGGCGCTGGGAAATCGAGACCCGCAGGGCTGAGAGTTTTCGAGCACATGCGCGAGCAAAGCGCCGTAGATGCTGGGGACGGGAAACCCGCAGGGCTGAGAGCTTCCGAGCGCATGCGCGAGCAAAGCGCCGTAGACGCTGTGAACGCGAAGCTCGCAGGGCTGACATTCTTGGAGCACATGAGCGAGCAAAGCTCCGTAGGCGCTGTGGACGCAAAGCCTGCAGGGATGAGACCTTCCGAGCCCATGCGCGAGGAAAGCGCCGTATGTTCTGGGGACGCGAATCCCGCAGGGCTGAGAGTTTTCGAGCACATGCGCGAGGAAAGCGCCGTAGGCGCTGGGGACTCGAAGCCCGCAGGGTTGAGAGTTCTCGAGCACATGCGCGAGCAAAGCGATGTAGGTGCAGCGGACGTGAAGCCTGCAGGGCTGAGAGTTTTTGCGAGAGCATACGCGAGCAAGGCGCTGTGAACATGAAGCCCGCAGGGCTGAGAGTTTTAAAGCGCATGTGCGAGCAAAGCGCCGTAGATGCTGGGGACGGAAAACCCGCAGGGCTGAGAGCTTCCGAGCGCATGCGCGAGCAAAGCGCCGTAGACGCTGTGAACGCGAAGCTCGCAGGGCTGACATTCTTGGAGCACATGAGCGAGCAAAGCTCCGTAGGCGCTGTGGACGCGAAGCCTGCAGGGATGAGACCTTCCGAGCCCATGCGCGAGCAAAGCGCCGTATGTTCTGTGGACGCGAATCCCGCAGGGCTGAGAGTTTTCGAGCACATGGGCGAGGAAAGCGCCGTAGGCGCTGGGGACTCGAAGCCCGCAAGGTTGAGAGTTTTCGAGCACATGCGCGAGGAAAGCGATGTAGGCGCAGCGGACGTGAAGCATGCAGGGCTGAGAGTTTTTGCGAGAGCATACGCGAGCAAGGCGCTGTGAACGCAAAGGCCGCAGTGCTGAGAGTTTTAAAGCGCATGTGCGAGCAAAGCGCCGTAGATGCTGGGGACGGGAAACCCGCAGGGCTGAGAGTTTCCGAGCGCATGCGGGAGCAAAGCGCCGTAGACGCTGTGAACGCGAAACTCGCAGGGCTGACATTCTTGGAACACATGAGCGAACAAAGCTCCGTAGGCGCTGTGGACGCGAAGCCTGCAGGGCTGAGACCTTCCGATCCCATGCGCGAGCAAAGTGCCGTATGTTCTGGGGACGCGAAGCCCGCAGAGCTGAGAGTTTTCGAATGCACACGCTAGCAAAGCGCCGTAGGCGCTGGGGACGCGAAGCCCGGAGGGCTGAGACTTTTCGAGCGCATGCGGGAGGAAGGCGCTGTAGGCGCTGGGGACGCGAAGCCCGCTGGGCTGAAGAGTTTGAGATCTTATGCTTGAGTGAAACGCCGAAGGCGCATGGAGGTCGAAACCCGCAGTGCTGACAGTTTTGTATATGTTACAGTAGGTGTAGAGTAGAAGTAGGAGTAGATGTAGGAGTAGGTGTAGGTGTAGGAGTAGGTGTAGTAGATGTAGGAGTAGATGTAGGGGTAGATGTAGTAGATGTAGTTTTATCAATTATTTATCCATTCGTTTGAACATTTTTTAAATTCAAATGACTAAAAGTTAGATATATCAAATGACACATCGGCACGGTTACATAATAACAAATCTAAATTCTGCCTTTCAAGGCAGATTTAATACTGCTAGTTTCCTTTTTAGTACGAATTGATTAAGAAAAGAATGTCTTTAGGTTTTTTATTATCTTGTTATGTTAATGTAGTTTCACTATTTGCTATTTCTTTCCTAGTAACTTTGGAAACAATGATACTAGAAAGCATGATAGTCGATGTTAAGTTAGTTTATTGATCTCCTTGGCAAAGTAATTCGTTGTTCTAAGTGTTCTCGAATAACTGAACAAGTAGAAAGCCGAGATAGCCGTGTGTAAATTTTGAGGTAAGATAACTTTGCATTACTTTGACATCGTCCACTGACTACTATTCTGACGGTTATGTCAATCCGCTCGGCTCGAACGTCGAGTCTAACGCTCGATTCGAGTCGTTGCTCGAGCTCGACTCACTGTAACCGAGTCGCAGGGTTAGTCTCTCTGATCAGCGACTCGGCTCGACTCAAGCACATAGGGAGCGCCGACTCGGCTCGACTTGAGCAGTTCTGAGTTCCGACTCGACTTGACTCGAGCAGTTCTGAATACCGACTCGACTCGACTCGAGCAGTTCTGAGTACCGACTTGGCTCGACTCGAGCACATAGTGAGCGCCGACTCGACTCGACTCGCGTCTGACCGAGTCGCAACTCGAGTCGAGCGAGTCGTTGACATCCCTACTTCAAGCGAGAGTGCTAAGTGGAGTTCCAGCGAGAACGCCCATCGGTCAGAACGATCACTTGCAGAAACGGTCAAAACGCCTACCAAAACGGCAAAACCCTCTAATGCAGAAACTATCGGAACGAAAACTTCTTAAAACGGTCAGAATGTCCACTTGTTAAAACGGCAGAGCGCCCACCAGCCATACCGTAGTTAGCCTAAACAGTTATTTTTCAGAAACGGTTATAATAGAATCCTTACTTCAAAATAATTGTTAAAAATGCCAAATTGAATAACATGTTACAATTCTCTTTAGAACTGGTGTTATTTATTCTCTACTTTAAAGAAACACTTTACAAATTCCATTATAGATGAGCCTTTTTACTTGTCGCCTGTTATATATGCAGTATCACATGTTACGCAAGTATAACATGTGCAAGTATGTAACAAACAGTATGCCTAGAAGACGTATACGAGAAAGAAATATGGACTAATGGTAGGACATGTTAGAGTAGCTCACATTATACCTCTGGGAAATCTATTTCGTGAAATTAGCTGGGGTAAGTTTCAAGAAAATTCTTAATCTACACTTAGAAGTTGGACTTAATTCCGTCAAAGTTGCACTCAGCCAAACGTGCAATTAAGTGTGTTGCTGGAAACATGCAAGAACGATTGAATGTCGGCTTAAGGATTGAAATTCGACTTGGAAGCAATGTTTGCCTCTGGCTTACCACTACCACTAAGAAAATGCAGGCTTACCACTAAAGGAAACTTGCTAACATGAAGTGCCTAGACTGATGCTTAGTAGTATTATCCCACCCAGGTTGTGGATAACCCCATAGAAAATTTCAACTCTGTGAAGTTTACCTTAATTCGAACAAACTCGAAACTCGTTCTGAATACTAATGAGAGTCTGAAAGGAAATTGTGAAAGCCTTCCACACTTCCCGTATCACCCAGGTTGTTTGGGGGCAACTTCACCTCGCCATCCTCAGGAAATTCGAACTTTGAGGCCACCTGCTCGAATTCGAAACTCAGCTTACATGCTGTTGAAAGTCCGGTCATGAAACTCCCCACATTCCTCGAATTTGAACGTCAAGGGCAGCTGGATTCAATTCGAGACAAAGAGCACTTCTAAAAAAGTTTAAAATTTGAACCACGCTATAAATCAGTCTAGTTGGATACTGTATTCAAATGTCTCACGGATCTTAAGCAGCCGAAGAGGGACAGAGAGAGAGAGAGAAAGAAAGAAGAAAGAAAGAAAGAAATACAGACAGAAACGAAACAATAAATAAAGAAATGAAGGGTTCGAATGTTAGCGTGTTTGAAAGACGCGACTTGAATTGTAATAAGATTCTTTGTTTGGAAAAGGCGAAAGTAAAGAAGAACGGAAGATGACTTCGAAACAATCCTGAAAGGATTACTTCAGGTGGTTTTGTTTTTGTTTTTGGTAAATGGATAAAAGAGTGGGTCTTCGAAGATCAATACAACACACACATACACTCGATATTAAAATTCATGGGTGGTATGACGTATTGGCTTACGTAGACGGACGTAATGAAAACTGAGACGTTTCAGCTGAAAAAATATATTTCACTTGCGAGGCGGAGAAAAATGTACAAGTTTGGTATTCCAGATATATACAAGAAGTGTTCTCCTTCCTATTATTGACTCTTTATGTCTGCAGACAAACTATAACTTCTTGAAATTCATATACGAGTATTGTACGTAGAATAGCCTTTAACATTTGCTTTTGCTTAAATATATATCGAGAAAATACAGCGTCTTCAGAAGATGCATTCCAGTCTGAACTCCAAATACTTTTCCTATACCTCCACAGCTTAATACGTAAATGCACACTGGTAGAAATTTTAAAAGCATAGAAGTGTACGCGTATTGTGCTAATATTCGTGTCTACTTTTTATTTTTCTAATTATTTCATCGAATTATATGGAATATTTAATACATCCTAATCGTAAAATATCTTTTCATTGTAATATTAAAATTAATAAATGCTCAAAGAAATGATATAGGAAGGTCCTATGTACGTAGGCTTATTCTATGATTATCTAGTTTAAGTAAGGTTCTCAGGTTGGGTTCCCACTAGAAGCACAGATAGTCTGAAACCCATATTAAACCGATCTTAGGGGTGCTGTTTCCATTCGTAGGATGGTAGCACCATCACTTTGCCTTATCATGGATTCACCCTTGACATCTGTAAATAACGGGTAAAGTTTTCTTTGGAACGAAGACATCTCGAGTTTGATTTCTGCCAAACACACACACAAATAGTTCAATACTTGCGTTAATATGACCTTATCGGATTGTTTATATCCGCTAGTAGACCTTAAGGGTAGTTTAGGCTATTGCTTTTTCTTCTTCTTTTATTTTAATCACAGTACTGATAGATAACTAACCTCCCGTGGCGCAGACAAGTACGCAAAACACAATCTACGCATACTGATGATCTAAGATCACGCACACACCCATACAAGAATGGAATCTTTTTTTGTGATGGCGAGGAAGGATTGGATGGGTGGAAATTGTACCTAGGTATATAGACGAAGTGATTATGCAGAAAAAATTTGGACAGGCTCGGCATACCAATGAAGCTGCAATGCAAGACAGACTAGAAGGGAGGGAGAACAAGAAACTCTGATGCTACGAGATGAAGAAAGCGCATTCTGTTGTTAATATTTGATGCAGTGAGACCTACTAAAGATATCGTCCTGGCTTGATATCGAATCCTGAGGTATGTACAGAGATGTTGTATTAGTGTATGTAATATGTAGCATGTGCATGTGTGTAATTAAAAAAAAATTGTTGATTTTTTTAAAATTTAAAAAAAGATATAAAACAGATAAATGTCCTATAGAAATAAGTAGTGCATAGGACAAAATAAGAAAGCCAGTTTGATGTACTTGTATTAATGTAAATATGGAACAAGGAATCTGGCGAGACCTCGTGTTGCGACTATGTTGAAAAAAGGGACGCAACCGAGATTACGTAAATGCTAAAGTGGATTCTGAACCAGAATGTTTTCATGTATGGCCTTCAGGCATCTAAGGCTCAGGTAGGGATAGGGGAGGGGACAGGATGCGGGAAGGTGTCCGCCAGGACCTAAGTTGAAAGTGCCATCCCAGCATTTGCTTGATGTGATTGAGGAAAACACCTGTCAGGATGACCGGCTGTTGGGATTGAACCCACGACCTCCCGAATGCAGTGACTGAGGGAAAACCTCAGTCAGGATGGTAGGCTGCCGGTATTGAATCCACGACCGTCCAAATGCAGTGACCAAGGAAAACCTCAGTCAGGATGCGGTATTGTACCCACGATCGCCCAAAAACCACGTTTGCTGTGAATCATAAAGCGTGCATGCTGATAAATAATTGTGAAATTACATTAACTTGCGAGAAACCTTAGAATGACTTTTTCGATCAGTGTAATAAAAAGTATTGGTTGAAAAATTGTTTACCGGGGGGGCGCTTCTGTTAAAAGCACGCCATAATACAACTTATTTGGTATTTGGCTGTGAAAAGACTCACCTATGCATTTGCCGAGACTTGATCCGGGGACATTTTAACCAATGACTTAGTGCTCGACTCTGGTTGGGAAGTGGGTTGGGACAACGTTATGCGACCAAAACGTGTAGGGGTCTCTAGGTACTGTGTGACAGCGTGATAACAAGTGGAAATATAAACTAGATGAACACACATGACTTAAATTAAAAATAATAAGCCAATGTTGTACCAGACCTTCACAGCCAGGCTGGAAGCCCCCCATAGGACGTATATATTACTCACAAATTGTACAACAGAGTATCAAGGCAGTAATGCTGCGAAATACTGTGAGGTCCCTTGAAACCTGAAGAAATGGCTGCAAATTGTAGAACATATAGTACTGTTGGGAAACGTGAAAAATGATCGTTTGAATCCTTGGGACTAAAGGGTCAAAAATGGTCGCAAATTGTAATAAAACAGCACTGTTAGGGAACACTCAGAGCTTTCAAGATATCTTAGAGGGTACCAAAAATGATAAATGATCGTTTGAATCCTTCGGACTAAAGGACCAAAAAATGGTCGCAAATTGTAGAACATAGAAGAAAATATTAACCCAGTACTGTGGCATGGCTACGGCGAGATTGAAAGACAGAAAATGAAACTTTTGATTGCCTGGTACTAGAAAAAAAACAATTAATAAAATAATATTAAACGACACTCCTCAAGGCCCTGAAAAAAAATGGCCTAAATTAACTAAGATTTGAAAAGTGTACTAATAATCTCAAATGATACGCGATTGTAAGATATTGTCAAAAAACAATGGTTGAGAACTGTACGTCACGCCCCCCTTCCCAAAATGGCGTCCAAAGGCATAAATGAACTATGCTTTGAAAAGTATACGAGTTGTAACAGTGATTATGTTGTGAACAAATGCATATTGAAAACAGTAAATACTTATCTACAAGACAATCCTTTCTTGTGTTCAGGGTGTAATTTGGGTAAAGTACATAACTGCATGTACGTCTGGAATACGGTTACTGTAATTACACAACATGTTGAACGTCATATGAACGATCCAAGACTATTATGAATGTTTCATAAACCGGGGTCATTGTTATTTTATAAAGCAACATGTGATGACTCCAGCTCGCGTCCCCCACCCCCAAAATGGCGTCCAAAGGCGTAAATCAACTAAGATTTGACTTTTGTTTTAATACTGTGAAATGAAGCTTCAATGATAGCAAAGACCAAAAAACACCATTTGAGGATTCCACCCCACCTCCCCCCCAAAATGACGTCCAAAGGCGTAAATCAAATAAGATTTGAGTTTTGTTTTAATAACGTGAAAATGTTAGTATTTACTAGAAAACAAAAAAAGAACATTTGAGGACTCCACCTTGCCTCCCCCACCCCGAAAATGGCGTCCAAAGGCGTAAATTTACTAAGATTTCACATTTTTAAGTAATGTAAAATGCTTGACAATGAAAACAAGATAATACAATAGTATACAATTACCCATTAGTTCCGTTCAACGGGACCGAAAAAACAAGGAAAATACAAGGTGGGAACCAGTACAAGTAAACAGGCAAATGCAACAACATATAGTAATCGGATTCAAGGGGCCCCATGAGTGTCTAAAAGAAATAATTTATAAAAGAAAAATCTAATACTAAAATGTGAGGGAATGTAGATCCCAACTCAACCACTTTTGTAGTACATCAACCATGACAAATAAGCACGTTGCTTGTAAAAGAAAAAATAAGACACCAACGTCCCTCTGAAGCACTATAACAACAGCCACTGATAGAATACCACTACAACCTGGTCGAAACCGGTTATTAAATATGCAGGGTAGGGGAGAAAGACGCTTTGTCCTGCGCAGTGTATAGTTAGCGCGAGTGGTTTGGAAGGCCATTCTGAGTTTGAACGCTGACTTTTGTAGACATACAGTTACGGTTGTACGATACTAAGTAACGGTTTTCATTGTTGCAGATTGCTGATTAAATATTTTGAAGAGTTCTACCGTTTGGATTGATACAACTCATGTAAGTTGAATACTTTTGTATGATGCAACCAAAAGTAACACTGAAAGAGAATGTGGTTGTGTTAAGTGTTTAGTAAAATGAAAGTAGTAATAAAAACTTTATAAAGTAGATACGAACAATGAAAACGCATGTGGAATAATATGTAAAGTAGTTGTTAATAATGATTGTACTTTTAAAAAAGGAATTACGTAAAATGAAATCGCATGTGGAATGATATGTAAAGTAGTTGTTACTAATGATCGTACTTCTTTTTTTAAAAAAGTACTTACGTAGAAAGTAATCGCATGTGCAACGTTATGTAAAGTAGTTGGTACCAACATAAAAGTATTTACTAAAATGAAAACAAGATACGAATAAACGTGCTTAAAATATGTACTAAAATGAAAGCTTAATACTAATGAATGCAGTACAAAGTATTTAGAGAAGAATGCAACAATGTAATGAACATAAAGTGAAAACGTATGTGCAATACTTGCTACTAATCGTAATAGTGAACACATTTTAAAATAGATGCAAGTTACAAAGTCATATCGTTAAAGTATTTATTGAATGAAATGTGACTCAAAATATATTTCTGTTTCTTGTCGTTGCAGATTCAAACGAATTTCCTTAGAAGGTGATTGTCTGTCTGTCTGTGGATCTAAAAGTTGAAAAGCAGGGTAAGTGAACATTATATTATTTTTTTAAAAAGTAACACAGTACGTTACGTTTGTTACAAAAGTACAAGTTTAGTTTGTAACAACGTTTCGTAAATAAAAAATATATATCAAAACGTTACGTTTGTTACAAAAGTACAAGTTTAGTTTGTAACAACGTTGCGTAAATTTCTAACATTTACCTTGGGAATTGTACAAACAATCAAACAATTACGCGTTGGTTGTAACAACGTTTTGAAACAATAGAAATGAAAACATTTTGAACTAACATAGAAAACAAAACAATACATTAAGTGCTAAACAGAATGTTAAACACTTAGATATATTTCGGGACGGGTGTAAGTAAGCCATAGTGCTGTTACCGCCCATACAATTCATTTTATCTTATCTTAACTTAGATATATTCATTTGTTCAAAAAAAGATATATAACACGTAAACTATAATCTTCCGAATGTAATAGTTTTTATTTATATGTGTGCACATAGTGTTTGTATTTAGTTGATGTGAGATCTTTGCTGTGAACACACGTATTGACATATTGTCTCCCCGTTTATTTCAGAAACATGAATCCCATCGATACTATTTTACTGGCTTTTTTGGAAGGACGTATTGACAATGGTGACCGAATGGTTTTGGCCTGGAGGGATCTTTGCGAGTCCATGGCTAGAGGATTCCGGCCGACATTTGAGGTCGTAAGTAGGGATTTTATTTCCCAGTTGATATACACTTACTGGGACAGAATTATTGATTGTATAAGAGTGTGCCAGTCCGTGGGGGATTTGATGGCATTGTATGAAAGCGATTATGCGGGGAATCATGGAAACCATGCATATTCGCTTTTACGAACTAACAAATCAGGAAAAAATTGATGGCGATCGAATTAATAATGTTACCTTGGTAAAATTGCTTGGGTGGGAGGAGGCAAGTACATTTATAAGGGAACTAGAAACTTTTCCGGTTCTTGCACGTGCTCCTCAACGAATTGATACTGGCATTATTCCTTGTAATGGGATACCTGTAAGGAATGATTGTCAGTACCAAGAACGAGAGGATCATGTTGAAAGATCCATGGCCATTGTGGATGATAATCAAAACATCACTCCAGTATTTAATATTAATGCAAATACTTTACCACCACCACCAACAGAGGACACGGATGGGGAGGAAATATTTGAGGTACCACCAATTACTCCGCCATCACCAACTGAGCAATTGAATAGTAGTAGTAGTAATAATACTAGTAGTGGTAGGATATTGAGGGAAACGGAGGATCAGTGTGCACTCAATGTTGCACTTGACCTTATGAATGAGGTAGATGCAAGACGGGTATTCACTGTGATGGCACCCCCTCCTTTTGAACCAATTCCCGTTGAGGGTCAAGGAAATCAAACCAATGGTAATGGTATTCCGGAGACGTCTTCGAACGCGAAACAGTTGTCTGTTGCTGATGAATACGATCTCCGAAATAACTTTATTACGCAACCGGAATCGTCGCGAGACAATGGAAGTGGAGGTAGTGGGATTCAACGTCTCCCCATACCCCATTAAATGTGGATGAAGTTACACTGAACAAAATTTCAAAAGTGAATGGCGTGGCACCTCCGCTGTGGCATGATTGGGTACCATCAGATGATATGTTTGGTAGCAGAAATCAAAGTACGGATAATTTTGAAATTTTGTCAAGTCGTCGACGTCGCTATCCCCATTTTGGAATGGAGGGAAGACAGGTCGTCCTATCAAACCATGACGGAGTAAATGTTGTTGATGTGGAGGCTTACGTGTCGGGACTGTTTTCCCCTGCCTTAAATAATATTCTCCCAGGAATTCCTCAAGAGGCGTACGCGGGTCTCACCATTGAAAGCAGTACAAGTACTGTAAATAGGCCCCTGTACGTGGCTTGGCGCCTAAGATATGAACTGACACCCGATGTAATTTTACAAATATTAGAAATGTGCTAAATTCAAACGAAGCATTTCTTTTTGGCGAAATTCGAATAAAGTTACGTTGGGTGGATCCTCGATTAGGGAGAGGACCACAGTCCCAGCGTATTAAAAATGTTTGGATAAGGGTCTCTTCCTTCAGGCACTAACCATTGAACCTTCAACGGATATTTACTGCCTGCCTCAAAGTTTGGTCTTGGCCAAAGTCAAGGCGGATAAGAAATACTCATTAGTGCGAAATTTACAAGATACTGAAAAATATCCATTTTCGTGGATTAACAAAGGTAAAAAAATGAGTTGGCAGCGGGAGTTGACGTTGAACGCATTAATGGTTGTACCATAAGGGAGGTAGACATGTTTCAACAACATTTACTCCCGAACTATCATATTGTAGTGTATCAAAGAGACCCGAAAACAAAACACACTGAGCGTATATTTGCAGGTCCACCTGCTCGAAAACGGCTTTTTATTCAATATCAGGACGGACATTACAGTACGATTTCCTTTATAACATCGTATTTGGGAGTAGATTCTTACTGTAAATATTGCCTTGAGGGATATGACCTTGCAATGTACCATAAATGCCAATATAAATGTGCATGGTGTGAAGTATACCATGGGATTGAAGAAGAAGAAAAACAGCGAGTTCCATGTGCTGATTGCCATCGAGTGTTTCCTTCAATGACGTGTTTTATAAACCATAAAACAATAGTAAACCGGGGCAAGGTATTATGTAAAAATGTGGTTGAATGTTCCACGAGCCGAGTCCTTACAGATATGCGTCGACGGAAAGAAAATAATATTTGCGGCGAAAGATTGTGTCATTTGTGTGACAAACATGTATTGCCTGAGCATTAGTGTTTTGTACAGAAACTACAATCTGAACACTTTAATAAATACCTCATGATAGTATTTGACTGCGAAACAATGTTACTCGATCCTAACACGAAGGGTGAGGGAGAACATAAAGTGAACTTCTTACGTGCAGGTCATCGTTGTCAGGATTGCTGGAACGAGAAAAATGTAAGAGCCACATGTATGACTTGCGGAGACAAAAACAATGGGGCTAGTCGCTATTTCGCATTTCGAACAATGACCGAGATTATAAAGCACATACTTATAGATCGCCCTTCGTTTTAAAAGATTATTTGCTTATCACATAACGGATCAAAATTCAATATGATTTTGGCAGCAAAAACAATTATCGAGGACCAAGGATTCGATAAAGACCTGCAGCTCATCATGCAGGGACAAAAAATTATCCAAATGGCCCTTGGAAAACGAATTGTCTTCCGGGATACATACTTGTACATGTCGGTCAAACTAAGTAATTTACCCAAAACTTTAGGGTTAGAAAATAACCTAAAAAGGGTGAATTCCCGTATTTATTTAATACGGACGACAATCAAGATTATGAGGGTCCTACACCTGATCTTGAGTGGTTTGAACAGGAAAATCGTAGTGTTGAGGATGCAAAGGCATTATTCGAATGGCACAGTGCATGTAGTAAAGATCCAAATTACAAATTTAATATTCAAAAAGAACTGGTTGACTACTGTAGAAACGACGTTGATATTCTGGCGAGTGCTCTTGTAAAATTTAGTAATATCTTTGAAGAACGCACAAACGGGTTGCAGTGCTTCTTAATGTCATCGACAATTGCAACTTTGGCTATTAAAGTATTTTGCACATTATATATTAAGGAAGAAAATATAGCTGTCCTGCCCCCTCTTGGATTTCAGCACCGAGACCGCTAAAGCAAAAAGGACCTACAGTGGCTCGAATATATGTCCCACACAACTGGTGTAAAAATCCAACATAGTGGTAATGGAGGAGAGGTCCCCATTGGCCCGTACAAGGCAGACGGCTATCATAAAAATAAGCGAACAAAACAAGTAACCGTCTGGGAATTTGACGGGTGTTACACGCATGGACATAAGGAGTGCTGTCACAGCCTTAGGCATAGGGTAATTGATGGGGGAGAGGGCCTCGAAGAAACGTACTTTAGAAAAAAGAAAATATATCAAACGCTTAGGATATAAACTTATCCGTATTTCGGAATGTGAGTGGGACGCCAAAGTAAAAGCGGATAAGACCATCCAGGGCTTTATACGAACAAAATGCGCCACCCTGGATGAAGGCCTTAGTCCAAAGAACGCGTTTAAAGACGGCAGAACGGAATGTTTTCGTTCGTTGTATAAATGCAACGAAAATGAAAAAAAATCATATGTGAACGTTACGTCACTCTATCCCTGGGTAATGGCGCGCTGCCCACTTCCGGTCGGTATACCGACGGTGCATAAAAACAAGTTTCCAAAACCGGAAAATGTCAATGGTCTTATTGACTGTACAATACTACCCCCAGCTAATTTGAAACTGCCAATCATTCCATTCACGTGTAATTCCAAACTTATGTTTGGGTTATGTCGTACGTGCATGGAAGAAAATATAACACGGATTGTTACCATACAAAGGAACAACGGCAATTTAGGGTAACGTTCTGCTCGCCAGAAATACACAAAACGCTAAAACATGGATATACCATCGAAACAATCCATAAAATATGGGAATTCGAAATGGAAAAAGGCCTGTTTGAAAAGTACCTTGGTAGCTTCCTCACAATAAAGCAGGAAGATAGTGGATTTCCCCCAGAGTGTAAAACGAACCAATCCAAAGAACAATACATACGGGAATACCAACTTCACGAACATATCCGTATGGACTATAATAATGTATCTTGGAATCCTGGGCTTCGGTACATATCGAAATTATTTTTAAGTTCACTGTATGGAAAATGGGGTCAACGTACCGATTTACCACAGTCCAGGGTTGTCACGGACAGTGAGACGTTTTTCAAACTCCTGCTGTCCCCTCAAGATGAGGTATCTACTGTTGTTCCTGTGGGAGATAAAAGCCTCATTGTTAAATATAAGGACAGAGAGATTGTTAATAAGCCGCTTCCATTCACGAACGTTTACCTGGCCGCCTATACATCATCATGGGCACGGTTAAAACTATATAAACTAATTGAAACCGTAGACTACGACCGACTCTTGTATGTAGATACGGATTCCATTATGTTTATTGAAAACAAGTATGACAAACCCTTGCTTGATACTAGCAGGTATCTCGGCGAACTTTCAAATGAGATACTTGACGGATGGGAAATGATAGTATTCATTGACCTCCGACCTAAGAACTATGCGTACCGCATACGAGTAATTAGCACTGGTAAAGTCTACTACTAAAAATAAGGGGGATTACTCTAAATTATAGAACCAAAGATGAAATTACGCTAGACCATTTTTACGACTTAGTGACAGAAAAGACGCAAAAGAAAGTTATTTTCTCTCCCAACAACTTTCGACGCAAGCCGGGGTTTGTCATTGTATCAAGACCCGAGGCGAAGAATCAACAGGTAACGAAAAGCAAACGACGACGTATTATAGAAAACGTAACTATAACAGACTATAAGACATTACCCTACGGGTACAGACAAGTCTAATAGGACAGACGTTTGTAAATAAGACTAGTAGGGAAGTATTTTCCGTGTTCATGGTGGTATAAAAATGGAATACTCGATTGCCATCAGTCATTTCTAGTCGGGATGTTGCCGTTTACACACCCTTGCACCATTATGATTGCCGGCCCCTCAAGGCCCGGAAAGAGTTATTTTCTAAATAAACTCTTGCAGTATAAAGATACAATGTTTATTATTAAATTCAACTAGATCGTTTGGTGCTACGGAGCTGCAGTACCAAACCTTAGTGTTGCAAAACATTAAATTCCATCACGGTATTCCCGATATGGAAACGTTTGAAATTCAACGGAATTCATTAATTATACTTGATGATTTAATGAGTGAAACTAATCACAACATTGCTAACCTATTTACGAAGTACGCTCATCATAAGCTTAACTGTGACATTTATTGTGCAAAACATATTCTCTAAAGGTAAACATGCACGTGATATATCCTTAAATGAACATTATCTCCTTTTTAAAAATGCAAGAGATAAACTTCAAGTTGAATATTTTGCAAGACAAATCATGCCTCTATATAGCAAGGGTATGGTAGACGTATTTGAACAAGTAACGGCCAAACCACATAGTTACTTATTATTTGATTTAACACAACAGATTCCTGACGCTTTACGACTACGTACAAATATTTTTCCCGATGAAACCATGCATGTATAGGCACATGTAAAAGACATGCACACACCTATTACGCTCAGTTGACGTCAAGATGTCGAGCTTGAAACATTACAAAACTAAGTTCCGTGCCCTTTTGAAGTGTAAGGGTAGAAAGCGTAAACTGCTTATTCAAAAAGCATCTGGTGGAGTTATTCCTACCATAGCACAAGTAGCTAAAAACACAATAAATGGCAACATCTGCTTGAGTCCCCGTCAGAAACAAAGATTACACCGACATAAGAGGACGTTGCGTACATTGTCTCTTGCACGATCCAGTATAAAACGTAGATGATTAATATTATTGCAAAAGGGTGGTGCTTTTCTACCATTACTGTTAGCACCCATATTAAGTGCAGTTGAGGGAAGCCTCTTCAATCGATAACATGGCTACTTCACAATTACAAAAAATGATTTTCGTACCGGAACATGCATCGACACAATTGGCCCCATTGTTAAATCCAGTGAATTACACCAAGCACGATTAGATCATCAAATGGAAAATTTATTAACACGTAAGGATCTTTCACCACAGGCCAAATGGAAATTATACCAACAGGCATTGCATAGGTACTTGGCTTATATTCCTCCAGCAAATCAAGCCATTGCACTACCATTGGTGGAATCGGACGCAGCAACCAAAAGTACTAGTACTACAAATCCATTATTTCAATTGATTCTTGATTCCGTCCCGAAAACCCTAAGTCGAAAAACGGGAGTCTTATTAAATCTACTGCATGCATCCAATCGTATCAGTTGGGATCCAACCGGTGTAGTAACTATTGATAACACCCTCGTTCCATGATCCAATATTATTGATCTTGTCAATAACGTGGTAAGACGCCGAACATCACGTAATCCAATCGGAATTTAGACAATTACTTCATCAAATTAATATTCCAAACGAACTCATTAATTTCCAGTTTGGTGCCGGTGCACAACAACGGGTAAGCAAAAAGGTAAAGAAACCTCGTTCAAAGGTAAAGAAACGTACAAGCAACATTTTAAGAAACTTTAAATTTTATAAGTTGTGAGTATGTCATTATCCAAATTGTATTATACGTATACGGAAGCAGTATCTCTAGGTAGTATTGCTAAACTCAAACAAAAGACACGTACACCAAAACGAACTATTAAAAAGTTGTTAGCTTCACAGGATGCATATACATTACATGCACCTGCACGTAAAAAGTTTCCGCGCAAACAATATTATGTGAGTGGTAAGTATGAATTACTTCAAATGGATTTAGCGGATATGCAAAATGTGGCAAAATATAATGATAGGTACAGATACATTTTATGTTCAATCGATGTGTTTTCACGCTATGCAATTTGTATTGCTGTCAAAACGTGACCCCTTATGGCTGAAGCCATTACACAAATTTTAAAATCATTGAAATTACCACTAACACACTGCCAAACGGATTTAGGGACGGAATTTTATAACCAATACGTGAAACGCGTCTTTGAAAAGTACGGTGTCAATCATTATAGTGTACATTCCGAAATGAAAGCTGCACTTGTTGAAAAATTTATCCGTATATTAAAAGAAAAAAATATAAAAGTACTTCACGGCTGAAAATACGTACCGGTACATAGACGTATTGTCCGATCTCGTACATAGTTATAATCACACAACACATTCCACAATCAAAATGGCACCTATTGATGTAAATGATACCAACGTAAATCATGTATGGCAAACCTTATACGGAAACAAATCCAAAACCAAACCGAAATGTAAGTTACAGTTGGATGATTATGTTCGTGTAAGCAAATATAAACATAAATTGGAAAAGGGTACTTACCAAAATGGTCGCGTGAAACTTTTATCGTTGACCGTTGTGTAAAAAGTACACCCGTCACCTATAAAATCAAAGACTGGAATGGTGATACTATCAAGGGAAGCTTTCACAATCACCATTTGCAACGTGTGTTTGTCGTGGCAAAGAAAACGTTCCTTATTGAAAAGTTCTTAAACCTAAAAAGGATGGGTCTATGTCAAACGGTTAGGCTATCCTCCAAGTATGAATAGCTGGGTACGACGAGAAACCGTTCAGTCTGCAGCATGACGTCACCAAAATATGTAGATGAATTTTATGTGACATTACCGTCCAATGCAAGTGCACATGTATTTCTCGATAATACAACTGCCTCGTATACGACCAAACATGTACAACCACTTCATTTGACGGGAGATTGGGTGGTAGGTTTAACAGGGGTAACCATTCCTTGGAGTTTTTATAATTTGCCACAGGAACAGGAAATTATTACTCAAACGAATGGCAAAAAGAAAACGCAATATAATATTAAATTCCCGCCGGGTTACTACGATTCCGTACCAAATTAGTACAAAGTATTCCAGACATGCTTAAAGCAGAACACGAAGCACAAGCTTTAAAGGAAGCTAAAGAAAAGCCCGAGGAAAAAGAACGCCTACGACTTTTTCTTGCAGAGTTACTTAAAGTAACTCAATTAAATAAACAATTAGAAGCTGAACTTGCTGCCGCGGATGATCCCATCATCCCCGATCTCGCCGACGAAGATGATGGAACAGCTATCGATGATCCACGCATGTTGCATTATGATAGTGCACGAGATCACGTATTTATTAAACATCGACGTTATCGAAGGCGTCAATACCTGATTGGAATGACGCCTGGCTTACAAAACCTACTTGGGTTTAGTAATGATCCAAACATAGAAAATCATAACATTCAGTATTTTCCACACAGTCGTCAACGACGACCCATGATCGTCAACATTCCTGCACTATTTCCATGTAATTTGGATTATCATATCCCTTCGGAAATTAATGTTTGTCTTGATGTTGTTAAATCACAACCTAATATTGTTAATTGTTAATATTGTTAAATAAATTAGTGTGCACGATTACCAGTATGGACAAATGCAATCCTTTATGTTTGATCGTCCGCACTATATGAAAGTGGTAAAGCTTTATTTCGATACATTACATGTAGACTTAAAAGACAAGAGCGGTCGAAAATTGCCATTTCAGTTTGGAACGTTAAGCATTATACTACACTTTAGACGGAAAGCATGATTTCGGAAAGTACTGATGATAGTTTTTACGTCAGTCTAAGTTCAAATGCCAGTACACATCCGTATACGAATAATACACCTACACATTTTCGTAATATCCTAAATCATCGGATTCATTTTAATGATGCATCGTGGATGGTGGGACTTGGTGAAATTCATATTCCGCTTACTTGTCAAAATGTTCTTGATGGGGAAACTATATTTTGGTTTGATTTAGCGGATGGAACAAAAGTAAAACATCGTATTACATGGGATATTATGAAAATATCCAGCAATTATTGGATGAATTAAATGCAATTACGCCAGCAATACAATTTACGTATTCCAATACGGTACATGTCAAAACCACAGCTAATATTGAGGCCATACACCTATCGCCTCTCTTGGCATTGCAATTAGGATTCTAACCCAACATTAACATTTACAAAATCGGTACTGTACAGAAACAAAACAGCCTTACCTAAGTATCGGATACCCACAACAAGTGTTTGTGTATACGGATCTCGTACAACCTCAATATGTAGGTGATACTAAAGCGCCATTACTTCGAATTGTGGCCATGAGTGATACAAATCACGGTAAAGTGCAAACCATTGCATTCGAAAACGTTCATTACTTTCCACTAGCCAAATTAAGTTTCGATACTATGGAAATCCTACTAAAGGACCATGCAGGACGTAATTTGCCATTTGCATCCGCGACATTGATGGTGACACTTTACTTTACACGTCTCCCACAATGACAGTAATACATCGTGGACACGGAATCCCATATTTAGCAGGACCCGTCTACCAGCGTGGACATGGAATTGGAAGTTTATTCCGTGGTCTCTTTCGATTTGCAATGCCATTCATTAAACAAGGTGCCAAAGTCGTTGGATGAGAAGCTCTACAGACAGGAATCCAAGTTGCTGGGGATATGTTGGAAAATCGACCTGTAAAAGAATCCGTAAAGGTACGTGTACGGGAAGCAGGATCGGCTTTAAAAAACAAAGCGGAAACCAAACTAAATCAGTTGCTTACCAGTAGTGGTAGACGACGCGCACGAAAACCAAGAGCTCCTGGACGTGTGGGACCACCTGTAAAGCGCCGTAGACGTTCAAGTACTAGACTAAGATATATTTTTACTTAGCAACCATGTCGTTCCTTACCCCCTGTAGTAAAGAGTGCTGTACCAATGAATTGGATTTGGTCTCTGTTCCCATGACACAAACTGCCATTGAATCCTCGCGTATGGTCGAATATCGACCCATTTTCACACTCACTTCCGAAGGACCCATTGACTTCGTTATTCCTGGAGATAGTTCCGAGTATATACATCCTGCTTTTCTGTACCTCTATGTAAAATGTAAAGTTACGCGAGGTGATGGTTCCAATTTACACGTACCAGCAGCGGGACCTCCTCCTGTTGCGGCCAATATTCTTGGACCAGTAAATAATTTTCTCCATTCCATGTTTGGACAAGTTGATTTTTATTTCAATGATAAAGCCATTTCTGCATCTAATGGTACGTATCCCTATCGCTCCTATTTTGAATCAGGTCTAAATTATTCCGAGGATGCTACCAATACGCATTTGAAAACGGCGTTGTGGTATAAGGATACCGGAGGGCAATTTTATACGTTAGGTAATCCAAATGTTGGATTTCAAAAACGTAGTGCAATTGTTGCTGGTAGTGCGTCTATTAAAATGCTAGGGCGTCTTTTCACGGATATTACAACAATGGATCGTATTCTTCCCAATAAAGTTAGCGTTCGAGACAAGTTAAGTCGTAGTAAAGATGCATTCTGTCTTATGGCAGCACAGGATTCTAATTATAAGGTTCAATTGGAGGAAGTCATACTGTAAGTCGTCGTGTAGAAATTTCTGCTGATGTTGCAATTCAGCTAAATTGTTTTATGCTTCAAGATACTGCCAAACTTCCAATGACGCGTGTAGAAACACGTGTACATACCATACCTTAAAATGTCTCTACGTTCAATCTGGATAATTTATTTTAGGTTAAGTACCTAAACGTCTTGTTATCGGGTTTGTTTCAAACACTGCATTCAGTGGTCGGTACGATGTTAATCCCTTCCATTTCCAGCACTTTAATCTTAACAAGTCCAGGTTGGATCTAAATTTCATCCTCCCAGTCCCCTTACACCTAATTTTGCTAATAATTTGTATATTCAAAGCTATCATTCCTTGTTTTCTGGTACTGGTATATTTAATCAAAATGTCGATCACACCATTACACCGGAAGAATATCCAAATGGCTATACGCTATATGCATTAATTTTATCACCTACCAGTACATTGGACGACTCTACGTGGGATGTCGTCAAAGATTCGCCTGTCAATATTAAAATAGTCCCGATGATAGTGCCGATAGTCCCGATGACTGTTGCCAACACATTTTATTCACCCCGCTTCAACGAGAGGGCAAATCAGCAAAGTGACATATATATGTAATAATAATTGTCATTAAATTAGTTAAATAATGGCATTTAGGAATGAAGTGAGTAAGTTCAATCGCAGGTCCGAGTCCGAACGAAAAGTCCGAGTCCGATTTCGGACAGTCCGAGTCCGATTTCGGATAGGCCGAGTCCGAACAAAAAGTCCGAGTCCGGATTCGGACAGTCCGAGTCCGAACTAAAAGTCCGATTTCGGAAGTCCGAAAAAAGAAGTCCGAAGTCCGGATACCAAAAAGTCCGGATCTGACCAAGCATAACGTAAATGTCATGAACAAGAAATTTAATTTGGTTTTCTTAAAGTTTCTGATTCCGAATTTACAGAAAAACGTTATGAACAATTTATAAAAACAAGTTTGTTTCGCTTTCAAAATTCTGTATTTAACGATTTTTACTTTTTACATTATAGGAAACAAAACGTAATCGCAGTTTGTAACAATAACTTTTAGTTTGACGAAACACTGTTTCGTGTTTCTGGCACACTTTACAAATTGTCATTTATACTTTCTAACTATGATTTTTAACGTTTACGAAAATACTGTTTACAAACTATGATTCTTTGTACAAACTAGCTTTCTAATAAAAGAATTCGTAGAATAAAAAATGTTATTGTAACTTTAAAGATTCGTAAATGTCATTCGCAACTTCGTACGGTTATAATTTCAGTTTACAATTTGTACTTTGTAAGTTGCACAAAGTAAAATATAAATCACAACTTTGTAAAAAAATATCACTTTTGCAAAAACTGTTCTGTTTTTCTATTATACGTTTTACAAAATGTTTATTTTTCATTTTTGATATTTAGATTTACAAAGAGAATTTTCGTTTTTGTTTTTAGCATTAAAAAGTCTTTTTCTGTTTTTGGTTTTACATTTCCAAAAGCTTTTTTCTGTTTCTGTTTTGGATGTACAAAAAGATTTTTCCTCTTTAGTTTTTAGTTTTACAAAAAATCTGTTTTTGTTTTACCTTTCTAAAAAGTTTCTTTTCTGTTTTTGTTTTAGTTTTCCAAAAACAATTTTTCGTTTTTGTTTTAAATTGTACAAAAATGGTTTCCGATTTTGTTTTTAATTTGCGAACTAAATTTGAGAACAAAAACGAAAAAAACAATTTAAAAAGTTTCTTTTCTGTTTTTGTTTTTTTCGTTTTTGTTTTAAATTGTACAAAAATGGTTTTGTTTTTATTTGCGAACAAAATGTCATTTATAAGTTTGTAACAGAAAGTTTACTTTGTTTCTTGATTTCAAATTCAAAAGTTGTACTGCTTATAGTAGAATTGAATTTAAAGTTTCTACCAGTTTAAAGATTAAGAAGAAAAATCGTAATTTCTACGTGTATACATTTACATATTAAGCTGTGGAGGTATAAGAAAACAACTTTGGAGTTCGAACTTGAATCCATTAGTTGAAGACGACTGTATTTTCTCGTTATGTAATCAAACGAATGCAATTGTGAAAGGCTATTCTACGTACAATATATGGATTTCAAGAAATGATGGCTCTGAGAACATTTGATGTACACATGCGGAACAACAAATTTTTACATCTTTCTATGCCTTGCGAGTAAAATATATTCCTTCAGCTACCACCCATGCATTAATACTGTTTTGAACTCATCCTCCGTTCTTTTTTCTTTCGACTTAAAAGAAAAATCTCATTACAAATTCAAGTCGCGTCTTTAAAACTCGCTAAAATCCAAATCCTCTCTTCCTTTCTTTCTTTCATTCATTCTTCCTTTGTCTCTCTCTATCTGTCTTTTGTGTGTGTGTGTCTCTCCTCCATAACTCCCCATTTAGCTGCTTAAGATCCGAGAGGCATTCGAATGAGGGCTTCAACTAGACTGATCTATAGCGTGCTTCAAATTTTCTACCCTTTTTCCTTTTCCAATTTTTCAAAGCGCTCATTGTCTCAAAATGAAACTAGTTGATCTTGACGTTGTGCGTTGGGAAGTGTGGGGTTTAACTTCGTTTCAAGCATATGTTCAATTTCTTTGTTTCATAACTTTCTCTCTCCCTTTCTCTCGCCAATTGTTTATCATCGGAGACACATTCGAATCCCAGCTCTAACAAGTCTGATTTATAGCGCGGTTCAGAGTTTCACATTTTTCGGAGCGATCTTTTTCTGGAACTGAATCCAGCTCCCCTTGACGTTCAAATTCGAATAGTGTGAGGAGTTTTATAACCGGACTCTCATCAGCATCTCGAATTCGAGCATATGGCTTGAAAATTCGAATTTCCTGAGGAAGGGAAGGTTTAGTCATTTACATGCAACCTGAATGATACGGGGAGTGTGAAAGACTTTCACAATTCTCTTCCGGACTCTCATCGTTATGCTGAATGGGTCTCGAAATTGTTTGAATTCGAGCAGGTGGTGGCATGACACCACGAAGTTCGAATTTCCTGTGGGGTGTGGTCCTCCACATCCTGGGCGGGATAATTTATGAATGCGAGTTCGAGTTTTGACATTGATTGATACTACAAAGTTCGAATTTTGACATTGATTGATATTATCAGGTTTGATATTTAACATTTAATGCTTTTCGAAACAATATGAATAATGGCGATGGCGTAGTTTCGTCCCATGTATTCTATATACTAGTATTCCAAGTTCCCAGCTGTATCGGTTATAAATAATGTGTAGTCTGGTTCTGTTTTTCATGTACATGGTGTACTCTCGGTTGTTAAAACCCCTAGATCGTTCTAAGTTCGTGTATTTTAATCACATCTTGTAGCCTGTATGTTTCTTTTGTTTCCAATTGTATTTAGATATTATTATTAGTAGTAGTAGTATTAGTAGTATTAACGGTACTTACTCGGTTCCGTATTTTCAGTTTCGCTGTTCTTTAATAGTTTTAAACCAATCAAGGGGTCTTCAGTCCTGGCGATATTTGGAGGGTATTGAAGTTCGTTTCTTCTTCATTTTCATTATAATGCATACATTGTATACCCTTGTCCCTTGTACACCCTATCACAGAAAGGTTGACCGCATTGATTAAAGCTTTATTTCAGCAAAAATTCTCTAACTTCAAGTTCGGGTATCTTTAGAAACAGAAAAAATCCAGGTACGAGCCTCCAAGGGTAGGATGAACCTTCACAATAGTGAGAAACTTCTGCTGATGCATTTTCTTCCTTGAAGTGCAATAAGATGTGTTGAAACGTTATTAGGTGTACAAACAACTAACATTCATTTTATACGTAGAGATACAGTATTTCAAAACTATTCATACATGTGAGCACGAGCTGGTTTTATTACCTGAGCTTCCATAAGTAAAAGATCATTGGCATTGAAAGGAAAGACAGCAAACGCAGTTTATGTATTCATAGTAGAATGAACAAAACAAAGAAGAAACAACAGCATTTTCAACGGATATGAATGTCGTTGTCTTGGAAAATCGATAATTCAGTAATAGGGGGGGGAGAAGTTTGGGTATCTCCGTATAGACCCACAAGGACTAAATGAAAGTAGTATTTTCAGAGGCTTGAAATTTCCCTGATTCACGTTAAAAATGTTGACACAAGAGAAAAGTGTCTCGAAGGATTAAAATCCAATATGACCGCCAGCTGCTACATAATTTAAAAAATCATATATAACTTACTAATTTTATTAGAGAGAAACTAACAACAATGGAATTATGAAACATACCTTGTTTCATTTGGTAAGTAACGAAAAATTAGCAAATAATATTGTTTTGCGTATATTGGTCTACGTTTAGAAGAAAAAGAAGATAAAATCTCAGAAATTTCAATTTCCGTACATACTTTTCTATTTCTCTTTTCCCTTACACTTATGCCACTGTTACTTGGAAATCAAATTTACTACTAAAAATTTCGCTATCTATCCTCCATCAACATACAAGAATCTATGGTTTACACTTGCTTAGTTACGCAGAAAAAATATATGTAAAGTAAGGCAAATTTTGTCACAAAGCTTGAATTTACAAGAAATAATAATTTTCAAAAACGTTGGTACATCGTAAGGATAAGATAATACATATATGATTGAAACATACTCAAACTTTTAAAACAATGATTTCCTTCTCATAAGTACTCCTTAGTGCTAAAGTCATATTTAGAAGAAAATTTGACTGGCATCTGATTTGTAATTCTTTAAAAATTAAATGAAAATTTCCAGATATACAAATGCATAATCATATGTTACGTAGGTATGTTTTCAAAATACTGTATAAATGTTTTCGTAAAACGACATTGATAAATAATATAAGTTTCTCCATATGCAACATTGATAACATTTTTAAATATAGAGTTTCTTCATTTAATATCTTTTTGTGGACATATGCGCATAATTTCTCCTACCCTATCCCAGTCTGAACCATAGATGCTTAAAGACGATAACTAAATCAAATTCAACTCAACACAAGTGGATCAAATGATGATGATGATGACTAACTGAGTTTTCTACTTTGATCTGCTGTCAAGCACAATGGCGTGTAAATAGTACTAGGATACCAATTTATTAATCATACTGGCATTATGCAAGCTGATTCACATTTTCATAATTATTAATAAGTTTGTTCATGAAACAATTCCATCCAGGTTGCTTGTTGAATCCAAAAGCCACATCAAATTAAAGTGTGAGATGCTTCTTGAGGATTTCGAAATTTTTTGAATTCATTGAAATCTTCAAGCACGTTATTAGGGCCACTTCCTCCGCTTTTCTTTGGGATCTAATGCAGACGAATGCCTTCAAGATTGAAACAACCACTCTGAATTCGTTGAACCTTTACCTGAGTGTTAGTATTGATACTAGCTGTACTACATTGGACCCCTTCCATAGCATAGAAGGTACTTAACTTATGCAGCGGGCGGATATTTACATCTGTGTTGTCAAACACGTGCTGAAGAGAGCTTTCACAATTAATTTTTGATAGTCCTGCACTGGTGAGATATAAACATAACTTTCATGGTATGATATTCAGACTCCAATGGACGATAATAGATTGATATTTTGACCAATATAATCAGTGAAGGGTTAATAACAGACATTTTTACATGTGTGACAGGAATAATCTTGATCTTCCAGTTGATATTATAGCATCGTTTATCAGAATGCACTTCTTGTTAACTTTCTGTGATTCAGAAGCATTCTTCTTTGCCATTACTCCATCCATAAAGACTTAAAATGAGAATTTTCCCGTCAGACTTGCTATCAATGAAATCTGGATAAAATATACTTCAGTCACAAGCCATCGGGCTGATGTCGGTTGCAGCTAATACTATCCTTAAACATTCAGTAGCAAGGCGAATTTTAATGTCGTTGTATCACTGATACATAATTTTATGAACCGTGTCCGATAAACTGAGTATATTTTTCCTTCCAAAAGCAATTGAAACAATTATCCGATCCTTAAAATGCTATTAGTCGTTTGTCTGTATGTGACAACCATCCTCTTGACCAGATACACGTTGCATAATATCTTTTGATTCATTCAGAATGTACTGGATGTATTCATTCAGAATGTATCGTCCCCGTTTTATATGTACTCACGTAACAGAAAATAACTTCCCCAGTTTCTATTTTGGTGGACCCACGAGTTAGCTGATTGGTTTAGTTCTTGAAAAGTCTTAGGAACACTTCCCATGGTACTGTACTTACACAATCTATTTCATGTATTTTTTACGCTCAATTTGATTTCCTTATACAAATCGTTAAGGATCGAAATATATATACGGATCATACCATGTAAAATTTAGTTTAGTTTACGATCAACCATGAGAACTGTCGTACACTTTTCAGCCTTCGATGATAATCAAGAAAATAATTTCATAGTCAAAGAAATAGCCATAGTTCATGTAGATAGCAATAGTTTTCAAAGTTGGATATTTAAACCTCCTTTTCCAATATCAAAAATTATTCCTAGTTTAAGATATACAAATAATTATTTAAGTCAGCAAGTATTTGGTCTACAGTGCATAGAAGGCGAAGTTGAATACAGCGAAGTTAAAAACGTAGTTACAAAGTATACCTCGCACAGTCATTATGTTAATCTCACGGCAAAGCACGGAAAATATATAGAAAGTCTCTTCTACAAAGAACAGTGATTAATTTGGAACATATACACTGTCCAAAAAATAATTTATCATTTCCATCACAACATTGTGTTCAGCATCTTCATCGGCTTACAAGTTTTCGTTGTGCTTTAAAAGAAGCATCAGTGTACGCATGCTATATAAGTTATTATCATTTACGTTCCTTTACTCTACCTGAAAACAGAACAGTGTATGAACCAACACCAATAAGTGAAAGTGAAAGTGATGTTGACTGATCAGATTTTAAAAATTGTGCTTCAGGACTGTACTAGTGCAACTACGATTACTGGAATTTATTCAGTGGACACTTTACCAAAATTAATTGAATATCCGGCGGCAATTATAGTAAATTAGAGTGCGTCAAGTTCCCCGGGAACTCACTGGACTGCCATATATATTAATAAACATGGGCGGGGCCGATATTTTGATAGCTTCGGGAATAATCCTACTAAACTAATTGAAATTTTTTTAAAACGAAATTGCAAATTATATCATGAAAATAAAACTCAAATTCAACACAAAGAATCTATTCTTTGTGGACCGTTCTGTATTGTATTTATTTATTTCAGTGCGCGAGGAAAAAATATATATTCTACTTTTCATACTACCAATCTTCAGAAAAATGATGAGATTGTAGAATATCTTGTAAAAATATTATAAAACGAAAAGAAAAATGCGAATAAAGTTTTTTCATTTCAAGGTAAAAAATCTTTTATATCAAAAAATCCATAAAAGGATAAAGGTAGAGTGTACAAAAATAGATTTATTTTATAATTATACTTTAGTTTTAAGATGGTTCAAAATGTGAAGGAGAAAAAGTTAATAATGAAGGCAGTAAAAGGCAGCTTAACTTAAATGGTAAGTATTGCGCAATATTGTGCAAGGTAAGATCTAACGCAATACAGTAAAGTATTATACAGAATTTAAAATTTTTTCAAACATACAACAATTCCTGTGAATACCTGGTATGCGGCAAATATCAAAAGAAACATGTTCTATCTTGTCTAGAACATGAAAAGAATATTTTTGTCTTGAATGGAGAATCAAAGGATATTTTCTCTTTTGAATAAAGCATCAAAAGATGCGAAACAGTAAATACTATGTTAAAAAAAACAAAAATGTCAATCAATTGGCGCCGTTGTCAATCAAACGCCAGACATGAAGAGAAACTTGTTCCCTCCTCCTGACCAGTACAGCAGTGATACAACAAAAATTAACGAACACCTGCACACTAAAATTCTTGGAAATGCCGGAGCGTGTCCATACACGATCCGAACCTCAAACAATATGTTTCTTCAACTCAGGTGCAAAACAAACAACTTTGCGCATACGCAAATCATCAAAAGATATAGCAGAAAAATTAGTTGAGCACGGAATCTTCTATGTTTAAGGAACATCAACTGTGTGCTTCAGAATGACGGCGAATGCATTCTCCGTCAAAATAAAATAATGAAAGTCACCCGAAAAATAAATCACAGTTCTTAATAAAAAATCCATACACTATATTAAATGTAATCTATGACGATGTGTTCCACAGTTTTCGCGATCAGCGCTTTATACCGGGTTTCGCGGCGACGGGTCCTATCATCGGTTGCAGGCCGGCCAACGAGTCAAAGTCAAGAAACAACAATATGTCGGCGGGCAAATAAATTTAAAAATAATAATTAGTTGATTAATACATATCTTCTCCATTATTACATGTAGAGCCTCCATAGTTCTCGGGCACCGTCCTTACGCCTCTAACACCTCTCTGCAACCACCACAGCCTGGTAGGTCCAGTAGCGAAGGCTACAAACTGGTTTAGAAGTCCGAGAAACTTAACCAATACTACTGTGTCAACTGCACTGACGAGGCACATCTCTGATAGAAGATATTTATTCTATAACGTCGCAGCTTAAACCCCTTTTCCAGCAAAGCCTTACGCTAATTCTACTCAGTCCTACTAGAGAGAAAGTTCAGGTTTGCCTCCTATGCACTCTACTATAACAATAGCCTTCATTACTTCAGTCTTCAGACCTCTCCCAAGACACGGCTTTCCATCATGGCATGACACATTTCTCTTGTTCAGCTCGATGATATGTACGTGATTCGTGTGCTTAATCATCTTCTATATGTACCTACGATTTTCCAAGGGACCGTTTGGTGTTGTGGTCTACTACGTGGGTTTGTGCGTTACACCACAAACAAGTACATAATAAAAACGGAAACATAAAAAAAACGAATTCCAGCCTATTCTCTGTAACATAGAGTAAAAAAAGATCAACGAAACCACTCGTCAACTGCCTCGCTCGCCTTCCATGAAAAAAAAAACTCGCCCTTGAATCCCATCTCAAACAGTAGAACGAGGAAACCGGATCCGAAGAAACAAATTACGTTTAAGTCAAGTGAAGTTTTGTGCAGGAAAAGCTCTGTCTGAAAACCCTGCCCTTCCGCCCCTCAACAAAAAAAAAGGTAATAATCAATGAAGAAAACGCTCGGGATATGCACACAAGAATCCCTTTTAAAAATAAACGGTGACAATTCACGAAAGATTACCAGAAAAACAATAGTTCAGTTTTTCATGATGTGTTCCTTTCGTCTAAGGATCGGATACAAGAAAAAGAAACTGTAATGAGAAGAAAACATGTAATGTAACAAGGAATTACAACTCATTAAAGTCATAAGTACATTCCAGTATATTTATCTATTCGCGCTCCTAAACGTATTTTCGTTTGAGGAAGAGGTAAACAATAGACAAATTGTATGCCACAAATAGCTCGCAAGGGTATACAGAACCCTACAGGCAAACGCAGACAGCTGTGTAAGTGTAATGTAAATGTAATAGTGAAAATATGGCAATATATTGCAAATAAACAGTGTTGTAACAGACATTTAACAGCCCTCGGGAAGGAGATATAAGACACAAAAACTAAGTACAAGATATTAACGATAATTCACATAAGGCATAGTAAATGCGAATAACAAATGTAAATCCTATACGCCTAAAATATAAGAATCAAGACAAACTGGAGCGGACCGCGACGTCATGCGACAATGGGAGCAGACACAACGGTGCTAGGACGGAATGGAGTGAGACACATAGGAGCTATGACATTCTGGAGCGAGACAAATTGGCGCGGGACAATATGGCGCGAGACAAATTGGCGCAGGACAGTATGGCGCATATCTTGTATTGTTACTCTTATTTCACAAATAAAAGCGAAATTAGGTCTTATCTTTTCTTCCATTTAACCTTGTTAACAATATAATAAACATAAACGTTTAACAATAAACAGAAATCTATAGGTAGAAATATACTTCAGTTTGAGACAAACCAACCGAAACAAACCTGCTTACTGTCTGAAAGGAAAGACATATTTCCGGAAGATGATACCACTTATCAAACTTTGAAGACAATCTGAAACAGCTTTTACCATTTGGGGTTACGTCACCTTTACTGTATTCAATCAATGTAAGTAATATTAACGATCCTTATATAAACTAAGGCAATGACAGAGACAAAAGATTTGCTATCTGCAAGATGCTATGTGTAGAACAGCATTATTGGGCAAAAGTGAGGAGTCGATCACGATATGATGTGACAAAGACAAGCATCTTTTTTCGGTTAGAAGTACAAAATACTAGAGTATATGCTACCTGAAATCGAACACAGTTGCGCTGGGTCAAACTAACTAACTGGGTCAAACTGTGTCACTACATTTATCTGGGTCATTGGGTCAAAGTACTACTGAGTCACTAGGTCGACACATTAGTGACCTAGTTTAGATTAATGATAATTATATTCATTTGATAGTATGGGCAGATTGTCAGAACATTGGCTTCATTAGAAAAAGATTTGCTGGAAATTACATTCATGATATAAAAAAAATATTTGTGGTAACTGACGCAACTCGGCGGCCATCTTTCTAAATTATTAATTTACAAAAATTATACGCATTACTTAAAGATCATTGCTGTTTATTGAGTCGTGCCTCAAGCTTTCACATCAAAACATTTCAGAACTGATGAGACTCCAGGAGGCAGGAAAAGGATTAAACGTATTAGTAATATTTACACTGAACAATAAGTTAACATTTATTTAGGTTTTAAAATATTTTAATGGTGAATGGCAAAGTAGAGCAGATCAAAAGTTTGTGCTTCAGAAACTCAGAAACGCCCTTTATAAGGTAGTAGGATCAAAATTTTCCTGTATAGTGTTTATAAAATTTACATGTATGGTCCATTTCCTGTGGAATTGACCTACTAACATTATGAAATGGAAGAAGGTAAACAAGGTAAAATAAGTCGTTGAATAAAACATTTACTTAGTTATAACAAATTTTCACAAACGAAAGCAGGAAAACTGGAACTCTCTCTCCTGCCGCAAGGTTCGAATAAGGAGTTTAAATATCAGAGCTTGGTTCTTCTGTTCTGACAGCCTAGGTCATTGAAGCGAGTGAACGTCAAACTGAAGATAGTGAGTTCTAGTCCTGTTGGGATTTTTTTTTCTCTTATTTTCATAGCATGCAGTATGATCCAATATCTAATTCACTTTTTACAGTAGACAAAATTACACTAATTTACATAAAATTATGCTTAAGAGAAACAAAATTAGTTGCTGTTAATGAAAGAAAGCCTACTATTGAATTGGGGAAAACAAAACCACTCTTAATTATGCATTCAAAATGATACTCGCGAATTGATATGGTGCATATGATTCATATTGGGAGTAGTTTAACTGAAATACTCTCACATGATTATCAAATGTTGACCAGGGACTGACATATCTTTTCCGAGAAATATATGTGTGTGTGTATTTCACAACAGCTGGAGAAGAAAAATTGGTAATAGTGTTCACCAAGAGTTTGATCATTCTGCCCAAAGAACTGAAAGTGACGAGCAAGTACTTGGAAATTTTATTTTCCGTAGCTCTAAGCTGGAGATAACCCGGCTTTCGCCTGGTAGAACCAAGGGTAGGCAAGGAAAAAAATGTCAATCAGGTGTTTAGTATACATGCCTCCCGAATGTCACTCGAACACACTAGCGACTAATTAATATTTGATAGCATGAAAGTGATACTTTTCGTGTCTAAAATGTAAACAAAGAAATCATCTCAAGTAAAAATTTTACCTTTGCTGCTAACCAAGACTGAGCAGTCACTTAACCTCATACCGCAGGAATATTTCATGAAATTTTCGTTAAAATACTTAGAACTCAGCTGCCTAGATCAGTGTTACGGTGGCGAGGTTTTGACATCAAGCGTGTAACTGCGGCTGAATCATTTCAATATTTTCCCTACTCTAATGCAGAGATATTCACAACATGTACCGTAATAATTAGCATATAGCCTCGGATTCGAGCAATGGATGAAACCCATCCATTAATTAATGCAGTTGCCAATTAGGACTGATTTATGCAGTTATACGGTGTTAAAAAACTGGTTCACGCTGGAAACATCCTACCCTGCCTTGCACTAAAAATACAGTGTTACGATCCTAAAAATTAGAGTGAATTTAATAAAGATTATATGAAAAGTAACCAAATTTTAATCTATTTATCGGAGGTAGTGAATTATATCAAACAAATACAAGTGTCAATATTCATTTCAATTTCTTTAGCGACATTTCGATTTCGATCTCGCTTGGTTCGGGTCCCCACGGTTCTGTGGTATAGATTTCAAATTGTTCTGTTTGTTCCCCGTTGTGTATATTAAGAAGTTTGTCAAAATAACTTTTCCAGACATCGACAATTTTAGTCGGGTCCGCCTGAAGATCTTCTCGTTCATTTCTAATCATTGCTAACCTCGACTGGTAACATTTTCTTAACGAGTTTACCCCTTTGTATAGATCTCAAATTTTATTTGTCTTCCCGTTTTCCTCTATCTCCTGAATCTTCTGCGTCAGATATTCTCAATTTATGTTTCTCAACCCGCGAGTGGCATTTCCTTTCGCGTTAATGTAGTGGTTGGTATTTTCTTCTCTTTTATTACTGAGGCATCGTTGCCTTCATTGTTTTCGTTCCTCATAAAGCTTGAGGCATTCTTCATCAAACCAAGGTTTGTTTCTTTTATGTTTCTTCTTACCTACACGTTCCTTCGCTGCGCTCTTAACTGTTTACGAATTGCCTCCTATATCTTACTTACATCAATTTCATTATCAACATCACCATTATTATTACTCGAGTCGGCTAGGATTTCGAACCTATTTGAGAGTTCGAGTTAGTAATCTGCCTTTATGCTGGGATTATTTAATCGTTTAACTTCGAATTTTCAGTTGATTAGATTCCTTGCTTTCTCTGTTTGCGATGCACAACTTTTCCATTATTTTTGTGATCACTAATTGATTGTCTGTGTCACCTTCCGCTCCTCTGTACGACCTAACGTCCATTATGTTAGTGTGTCTTCGTCTATCTTGTAAAACGTAATCGATCCGGCTGAGAGTTTTGCCATCCGGAGACATCCATGTGTATTTGTATATGTCTTTGTGTTCAAAGTACGTGCTCTTTACCAGTAGGTTTTTCGAAATCGCGAAACTAACTCTATGGCTTATGGAACTCGCAAGTTCATCCCCGCAGTAACAAACGTTCGCCATTGGATTCTATCCTGGGCAGTATCAAGCCAGTTTTCATCACGAACACCTACTTCTCCAAGATCTCTTCTAATATTGTCCTCCCAACGACGTCTCGATCTTTCCAATGGCCTCTTTCCATCCGGCCTTCCAACCACGATAGAATATAATCTTCGTTTTTCCCCCATCCGAGCTACATGCCCTGCCCACCTTAGTCGTCTCGATTTCATTATTTTTACAACATCTGGTGAATCGTACAGTCCGTGGAGTTCTTCATTATGCAGTCTCCTCCACTCTTCAGTCATCTCGTCCCGTTTCGGCCCATATATCTTTCTCAAAAAATTATTTTCAAATACACGTAATTTATGTTCATCTGCTAGGGTCGTACTCCAACTTTCGCAACCGTAAATTATTACCGGCAGAATAACCGTTCTGTATATATTTAATTTCAATTTCCTTGATATTAATCGCGATGTTAGAAGTTTTTGGACTGAATAGAAACATGCGTTCCCCGATACTAAGCGACTATTTATTTCTTCCTTGACCTCATTTTTGCTTGTTACGTATGCTCCCAAGTATTTAAATTTGTTTACTTTCTCTATGACCTCATTTCTAATTCTTATGTTTTTAATTCCTTCATTCCCTGTGCTTCGGCTTGTTATCATGTATTTTGTTTTATCTATGTTTACCTGTAGACCTATCTCATCGCACGCTTCTACTAAGACATCAGTGTTGCTTTGTAGAGCATCTATATCGTCCCCTATTAAATCTACATTATCAGCGTATACAAACAGTTGATTCAAACCATTCAATAATAGTCCCTTTTTGTATCCTTTAATTTTTAAAATCGCATATTCTAACGCAAAGTTAAACACTAGTGGTGACAATGCATCGCCTTGTTTCAATCCGTTGCGAATCTTGAAACTATCTGACATATTATTACCTATCCGTACTCTGCTTATGGGGTCGCTGAGACACATCTTCACTAATTGAAACCAATTTTTTCGGAATTCCAAATCGTATCAGGATACTGTATAACTTTTCCCTTTTGATAGAATCATATGCTTTCTTAAAATCAATGAATAGCTGATGAACCGTCCCATTGTATTCCAATTTCTTCTCCAAAATTTGTCTCAAAGCAAAAATCTGGTCCAACGTGGATCTATTTCTTCTAAATCCACATTGGTGATCTCCAATTATTTCATCTACATATACACTTAGGCGTTTTAACAGAATATTACTTAATACCTTGTAACAGGTTGGAAGTAACGAGATTCCGCGGTAATTATTGCAGTCCGACTTATCGCCTTTTTTGTAAATCGGAACAATTATTGATGTTTTCCATTCCTTTGGGAGCTCTTCCTTTCTCCACATAGCACTTATCAATTTATGTAGTTACTTGATTAATGCCGTTCCTCCTGTTTTAATTAGTTCGGCTGGAATATTGTCTATTCCTGGTGATTTGAAATCTTTCAATTTCTTTACCGACATTTCGATCTCGATCTCGCTAGGTTCGGGAATCCACGGTTCTACGGTATGGATTTCCAATTCCTCTGTTTGTTCCCCGCTGTGTACATTAAGAAGTTTGTCGTAATAACTTTTCCACACATCGACAATTTTAGTCGGATCAGCCTGAAGATCTCCACGTTCATTTCTAATCATTCCTAACCTTGGCTGGTAACCTTTTCTTAACGAGTTTACCCCTTTGTATAGATCTCGTATGTTATTTGTCTTCCCGTTTTCCTCAATCTCCTGAATCTTCTGCGTCAGATATTCTCGCTTTTTGTTTCTGAACCCGAGTGTAGCGTCTCGTTTCGCGTCACTGTAGTGGTTGGTATTTGCTTCGCTTTTATTACTTAGCCATCGTTGCCTTCATTGTTTTCGTTCCTCATGAAGTTTAATGCATTCTTCATCAAACCAAAGTTTTTTTTTCGGTTGTTTCTTCTCACCTACGCGTTCCTTCCCTGCACTCTTAATTGTTTCACGAATTGCCTCCCACATCTTACTTACATCAATTTCATTATTAATATCATTATTATTATTACTCGAGTCGGCTAGGATTTCGAACCTATTTGAGAGTTCAAGTTGGTAATCTGCTCTTATGCTCGGATTATTTAATAGTTTCACTTCGAATTTCAGTTGTTTTGATCCCTTGCTTTCTCTTAAAATGCAATAATCCTGTAATATGCTTATTGCAAGGGATTCATTTTAAACACATGCAGGGAATGAGAAAAGTAGTTTGAAAACACGTAAATATTCGTATCATAGAACTTTTAACTCTTGCTCTGGGAAATCCATTAAAAAAAAACAAAAAAAAAAACAGAAAAATAATTTTTCAAATATTGAAAAAAATGCTTTTGCAACATTCTTCCCATTTCTGAAGGTAAAATATAGAACTATTCTTAAAAGGCAACTACAAATATTGTGCAGCATGTTTTTGTGTAAATAGAGTTGTGCCAGTTGCAAAGCAACTGTGCTGCTTTAGAGCTTCTGTGCATAGCTAGCCTGGTAGTCATAGTAGCGTGTAAGCGAATGGCGAAGGGTATGTATTTTCTATGTTATATATATGAGCTTCTGCGTAGCCTAGTCGGTAGCGCGCTCTACTTCAGTGCGAGCGGTTCCGGGTTCGATTCCCGGTGGGGGCTAAAAAATTTCGGTGTTGACCAAGCATCGTGAGAACAATTGGGGAGCTGCTGTGAATAAAAGACAGTAGCGATCACAGTGAGAGCTTCAGCTCTCCTCTCCCAACATGTCTGGTCAGCGTGGGAGCAGTAGACCTACTCCTCCCTCCAGGAAATTTCATTCTTTAGTGGATTGAATATGACTGTGAATTTTATATGTGTCTTTATGCGCATTTCATGAAAATTTAATATTGATACCTATGTAACACCTAGATGACGGAGCTATGTAGAAAATGTATAATGTAGTTAAAAAATTGGCCTCTTTGGGTATGGTTGGAATCAACTTCGTCAGATTTATGGACATAAAGAAAGAAAAAGAAAACGAACACGACGCTACAACCACGGCTACGAATCATTATAGTACAGCAATCTTCGAGTTAAAACTCATGTTCAAATATAAACATTATATATAAAGCGACTTTTTGTTTAATTTTCAGTGTTTCAGTGTATCTATGCTCCAACCTTCCAGTTAATGCGATTTTCCTATATTCTATACATGTGAAAAACATATCCTACAATTTGTTAAAAGTTTTTAAAAAGGAATTTAACGTCCTAAGTGAGAACAAGCAACACTTCATTGCTACTGATTACGAACGTGCTGGTATTAAATTTATTTTATAATCAGTAATAGTGAAAGAATAACTTTCTTCAACTTATTTAACCACATAAAATGTTTTTCATTAAAGGCTAGTAGCTTTTCTTCAAATTTATTTATTGTTTTTAGGTATCTTAGGCTCCGACCGGAGAAGTTATTAGCTGTAGGAACTTGTGTAACTAGTAACTCAATATTAGAAAACAGGAGAGTCGATACTCATGTTTTGCGACGTTGCCACATAATTCATATAAGAACTTAGTATTTTTTAGAGATCAAGAAGTGGGTTTAATAAACATTCTAATAAATAACAAATAAATAGACTACGATAAAGAAAATTGAGTCTGTTTTGTATAGGAACTTATCTGTCGATGAAGGGTTTATTCATAACAGGTTTTTTACAGTGGAAAACGTTTAATTTTGTAATTTAGGCTTTTGAAAGAGACCGGTCATTTTCTCATTGACTGAGTCTACCATTGGAGGGGTGGGAGAAGAGGTGGCTGCTGGCTGGCGTAATGCTGCTGTATAAGTAGGAGGAACCAATACTGCCTGAGACATTCGCTTGTAGAGGGAGAACAGGTTTCGCCATGGAAGAAAAAGAGAATACAATTGTACTTGCCACGGCTATGTTGTATCGGTAGATAAAATAAATAGAACACACAAAAAATAAAGTTACTGTAATGGTTGTTCACTAACAACTAAGTACTATTTCGCTAAATGAAATCAACACAGAAAAGTTAGTCACTTCATTTCTAAAACAAAAGTCTCCAAACACGTAAAATCACACACTAACACGAAAGTTCACTTTATCGTGTTTGTTGCTTTTTCATCATAGATTGTACATAGATAAAAGTACTGCGTTTCTAAAGAATAGGCGAAAACTTGGTGGCTCGATGAGTTGCTTTAGTCCTAGTTTGACGATACAACTATGGACATAAAGATTGTCACATGCCTTTGGAGAATATTTTCCAGGAAAATTACGCGCGTTAGAGAGAAGCCCCTTGACGCTCAAAAACACAAGCAAAATCCGACGTTAAAACGAAGCGAGGTATTCCCAAATAAATATCGAAATGCAAACCAAAGAGAAGATTTTTAAATAATAAATAAACACAGAATGTGGTATCAATTCATAGTTTTACGTCGAATTCTAGTGAAATGAAGAGTGTCTACTGTTTAGCAGCCTGGGTAAGTGCTTTTGTGTCGGAAATTGCAATAGAATTCTTCTTTTTTTCGTTTAATATCTGATTTACGTATGATGCTTTTATATTTTACCACCAATTATTTCAAGAAGCTTTCAATTCTTAGTAAGTAAAGGTAATCTAAAAACAATGATTTTTTGAAGAACCTGACAATGCAAAATAATTTGTGTTGAAAATATCTATGAATAAAACAATTTAGTGATTACTGTTTTTATTTGAACATTAGCAGTAATTGGCACTTCTCACCTGACAAAATCAAAGTTAATTAAAAAACAAAGTTTTAAGTTACTACAAAGTTAGGTAAAGTTAGGCTCGTTTACTTACCAACAGCTGCTAGGGGCTAACACCTGGTTTACCAACGCTGATATTAAATACTGCTGGTAGTGATAATACAGAGTGATCCATATAAACCTATATAATTTCGATTTCTCATTACTTGCTTGTGTAAGTGATTGTTTAATGTTGAATGACATTGTATTGTAGAAGTGGCTCAAGCAGATCAGTATACTGGCCCTGGCTGAATTTAAAATACGACTGTTATCCAGTATTGCATATCGTTAAAAGGTTTAACACAGAAGGCGTAGGTAAGCTTCTTCTTTTGAATGATCGTTTCAATAAGAGTTTCGTTACATTTCATATCTGGGGATTCAAAGTGATCGAATTTAGTTCAATTCTCAAGACAATGCGTTTGAATTGCGGAACCCAATACTGAGGCTTGCATTCCAAAACCCAAGATGGCGCAGCCTAATCCTGTCAACAATTTTCAGAATGCAGACATCTTGATCTGTTGTCATCTAAGATTCTGGAATCCAGAAATTTTTCCACGTAAAAAATGTTACGACGACTATTAAGATTAAGATTGAGAGAATGCAAGTGGGTAAGGGAATGGATAAGAGATGAGGTGTTTCATAAACACTCGTATTTTGTTATATATATTCATGAAGTTAATGATCTCATTCCCAGACCACTTGTCTTTTGACATGGCGAATCACCAAACAAAATATAACACAATAAAAAAATATATTATAGAAAACAATATTCTACTGGTTTTTGCATAAGTCACCAGCAGCTACCTGCTGCTTATCGAATTTGAAGTGTTCACACTAAGCTGGTAAAGAGCTGCTAGCAGCATATGGGGTATCACCTGGTGACTGATCAGGATGTCAAGATGGTCGGCCGCGGATTTTGAACCCACGCACCTACCCACTGCGGTCTGATGTTCGCGACGTTATAGCCTGACCCACGGGACTGGGTTTTCTAATCCTATAAATATTTACAAATATTACAACATTTTAAATAAAAAGTAATCTGAGCACAGTATTCGTGGTAAGAGTGTTTGAAGAAAAACAAGTCAACGCATTATGCGAAAACGGCTGGACCTAGTTTCTTCAAAATTGGCATTCTGTTACGAGTAGAGAATCCTCCAAATTTTAGCCGCACCAGAACATTCTGTTTGTTACCGTTTCCATGATAACGAGACTAAATTATCAACGCTTACATTTGCGTCTCATATGAGATCAGTTACTTCAACTTGTTATAATTAGCCTACATACAGTGGTGGATTTCGGGCCTGGCCCGGCCTGGCCAGGCCAGGCTAAATGTTTTCAGAGGCCTGGCTGAGCCAGGCTAAATCCTGCTGTACTCTGTTATACTTCCAGTTTGGTCAGTGGATAAACAAAAATTACTTTAGTTAAAGTGAGTTATTAATACGTAGCCCCTGACCGTGTCAAAATTCTCTAAAGCAGTGTCATGTCAGCTTCGTGTTTGCCTAGGGATTCTACTTTCTTTCAGAGAAACCTCTCCGTGGAACAACTGTACAGCTCCGAGGTCACTTTTGAAGACTCCAGGAAATTTGAAACCAGGGCCCGGCCGGGAACACGGAAATTCTCAGGCGACCCCCTCCCCCGAAACAGCCCTTTTGTCTTATAAGTGTCATGTTACTCAGTAAAGAAGACCACTTAATCCACTTTTGCTACTACTTGTGGCGTTAAGGTCATGTTGGGATTTTACAATTAGCAATTTTGTTACACAAGACTTATGTTCAACATAAAGGTAGTGTTGGTGTTATAATCTAAGCAGGCCTAGTGTAGGGCCCTCACAAATCGCTAGAAGGAGCCTGTAAAGTTTAATAATAAGTACACACTGGGTTCGATCCCAGCGCTCGACTATCCTCACTGAGATTTATCCAGTTTTCTTCCGCAGTCACACCAGTCAAATGCCAGGATGGCATCTTCAACATAGGTCTTGCCCAACACTTTCCCGCATCGTTTCCTTCCCCTACCCCGGACTGAGCCTTAGATGCATAAAGACCATAAATGAAAATATAAATGCACAAGGATTTAAAAAAAATCAAACTCTTTTAAGGCGCAATATTTACGTACTTAAGACTTTGTATTTTGAGACCTGATCAGTATCCTAAAGGCCCTTGCAAGTTTTAAGGGGCCCACTAGCATGAACTTTATTGAATGCCCTTGAAAGGTGCTTTTGGACTCACGCTCCACTACCTGTCAGGGAATGTAATATGTGTTTGTATTTGAACGCCAGACTTCTCAATTTAGGCAACGACGAACTTTGTGTTGACACATTCATGCAGTCTACAGTTCATATCTATCTGCTACGAAATCAAAAGACAGTTTATATAATTTAGGTAACCTTGCCAATCTCACGATCTCACCTCGTGTTTTCGCGTCTATCAATTTGCGAGAACAAACTCGGCATCCATATATCATTGGACTAGACTATTTTGTGTCTTCTGTCTGGTGTTCTGAGTTCTTTTATCTAGAATTTGATTTATTTCACTTCCCAATATCCGTGTTGTGTTTGACCTGTGTGCCGTGCCAAGAAGTTCCAATCATTTCTTGGTGTATAAGAATATTCGAAGTCTTTTCATAGGTTAGGTCTTCTGTTGATAGTAATCTTTTGTAAGAAACCGCCTTTAAGGCCTTATGTTTATTAGAATGTTAAAATATTTCCTGTTTTAATGGTAATGATTAAAGACCGGAAGTTATGGCAAAATGTCATAAATGCCATATTTTGCCATTTTTTTTTAAAAAATCTTTGATAAATGCAATTTCTTAAATTAATTGCCATATTTGCCATTTCCTGACTGCTTCTGCTTTTTAAGTTTTTCTTGCAACGGGAAGCGCATCTCGCGTTGCTAACTGGTAGAGCGGAACGCATTGTCACTCAGTGAGATAAGGAATTTAAGGTTTGCAGCTGGCCCACCTGAGGGGATGATTCACCGTATTTTTGACCAACCGAGTGCCACAAATTCCTGGAAAAATAAAAGGTAGCAAATGACAACTGTTTTCTTCAGTTAAGGGAATTCAGTCTTGTTTGTCTCTTCGTGCTGGTGTGAGTTACTTACTGTCCCTCTCTCATTATGCCAAATTTTGGACTTTCGCTGAAAGGCAAAATTGCTAATTTTGTAAAAGAATTTGGACCGGTCGTGTTCTCAACAGATGGGTCAGTGTTGTTTTGTAAACTCTGTGAACAATCTGTTTGTGCTGACAAACGTTATTTTGTGACACAGCATTTAAGTACCACAAAGCACAAGACAGCAACTGACAAGAACAGCAGATAAAACTATTCAACTTTTGCCAGTGTTTTGTGCAGCCAATTCACGCCACAATCAGTTCGCGTATGATTTGTGTAGTGCATTCGTTGCGGCTGACATCCCTCTTTCTAAAGTGGAAAATCCGTCTCTGAAAAGTTTTTTAGAAACTTACACGAAATGAGAAGTACCATGCAAATCTACCTTAAGAAAGACATACATAGAGGCTGCATATATTGATGCCATTTGGAATAGTCCAAATGAGGTTGGAGACAGCAATATTTTCATTTACATAGATGAAACCACTGATGCTGTGGGTAGATTCATCTGTAACGTTATAATTGGGACCATGGACCCTGGACAACCATCGAAGATTTTTTTTCTGACTGCAGGCGTTGTGGGAAAAACCAATAGCTCCACTATATCGCAAGTATTTATCAGTGCTTTGAATCTACTTGGCCTGACGGAATAAAACATGACCATGTTCTTCTTTTCCTGACTGATGCAGCAACATATATGAAGAAAGAAGTTGAGGCACTTAAAGTTATTTTCCCCAAATGGTACATCTGACATGCTTGGCACACGCCTTACATAGAGTTGCAGAAACAGTTCGTGCATTGTTCCCGGACATTGATAAGCTTATTTCAAATGTAAAGAAGATCTTTATTAAAGCACTTCTAAAGTTAGAGTCTTCAAAGAGATTGCACCAGATATACCACTTCCTCCAATCAAAGTTTTGAAGAGGTGGGGAAAATGGTTGGAAACAGCTTTTTACTATGCCGAGCATTTCGACAAAATCAAGGAGATCGTCAATGCGTTTGATGAAGAGGATGCTTCTTCCATTAGGATTGCTCAGGAGTTACTCGGACAGACATCTGTGAAGAATTATCTAATATTCATGTTTTCAAATTTCTCACAGATACCAACGTCAATTGTTTCCCTGGAAAAACAAAATCTGGAACTTGTGGCTGCTATGAGTGTGTTTGATGGTGTAATGAAAGATATGTCCAATATTCCCGGTGAAAAAGGTGAAGTTCTGAAGAAGAAGGGTGGCCGTCTTTTTAGTGAAAACAGCGACTTGCAGAAAATTAGGAACATTTCTAAAGTTTTGGAGGGTAAGAGCACGGTTGATGTGGGTTTGGATCCCATTGTTGTCGCGTGCTTTAAATATGCACCTCTCACATCGGTAGATGTTGAAAGGTCGTTTTCGCGGCTCTAACGAATCTTAACAGACAGGCGACATAATCTAATGGTGGAAAATTTGAAAAAACTTCTTGCTATTTCATGCAACAAGAAGTGAACTATGTGCTGTGTAGCAGGAGGACTGCTTCCCCGAGAGCCAAGGTAGGGTTATCTCTACTCATTTGTTAGACTCTTGTATTTCATAGACGCATTACACAAGCTCATTTCTGTTAAGCTTTTCTTGTGCTACAAAAACTGCTAATATTTATGTGCTATGGTTTTTTTAAAATTAAAGTGTCCTCTTTATTGATAATTCCAAGATTATAAACTAAATTAATGATACTTACAATGATTATTTTGTTATTAATTTTATTAATCTGCGTAATTATTAGAGATTAACGAAAATGCTGCTTTTTTTTTTTTTACTAAGATTAAGTCTTAAAAGTAAAACGAATATGCTCATTCTTGTCATATAAAGCACCATTTTTGAAATTTATTTTGCCATTTTTTACGGCCATTTTGGGAATTTGTTTTGCCATTTTGCCTGCCATTTTTGGTGCTTTATTTTGCCATAACTTCCGGTCTTTAGTAATGATGCTCAATTATTAAACGAACATTCGAGCATGACAAAAGAAGGATTAAACCGAATTTAACCAAACAAACTAATGGAGGAGAGTACTCTTAGAGCTTTAATCCCACTTGGATAATAAAACATTTAATGTTTGCATGGAACAAGACTCAATTAAGTTTTGCAAACATTCCAATAAGTGTTAACCACTCGTTTATCTCAATTCTATAGACATCGCAAATGATAATCTACAATGCGTTGTAGTAGGCTACTTACTATACAATGAATAGTTGCATATTGTAGATCATGGTATTGTAACTGTGATCAGTAAAAGACGAAGATAAATTAACGTAATTTGAGATATAAATAATAGGTGACAGTTGTGCATCATGTAAACTATGTAACGAAGACTTGAAAAAATTGTTTTCTCAGTAAAATATTTAAGTCCTCAGGAACATACAGCATCTCCATTAATTTTGTTGATATCAAAGTCAGTGGTTCATAGATTACTGTTTGAAATTGAAACCTCACGCCTAATACTGCAAATCGTTGACTAAAAAGAACACAGTTTCAAGTATTAAATTTATTCTAACTCTTAATAAATTAAAAGCAGCATTTCAGACAACGTTATTACATTATAAACTAGCTCAGTCAGTAGTAGAGCTTGAGTCAGGTAATTAAATGTTTCGTTGTTTGAATCTCCTGTATTAATTTTAAAACATTTTTTCACATTTATATATGTTTATGTCATCGTAAATTTATAATTTTAACCTATTTGTATTGATAGACGTATTTTAAAAGCTTTATACTGCGTAACTTAAGAATTGGGTGCGAGATCTATTAGTAGAAGTAAGCATTAGAAGTAAAACGTTCGTTAGGTTACAAAAAATTTCTTTGCAGGGTAAAACGAGGGAGGTTTGCAACTTCGTGCGATTTTTGGACAACGTTTTTTCGACGCAAAATATTATTAATCCTTGTCTGGCTGCATATCAGAACCATATTTTTCACATAAATACGTTAGGCAGTTCTGCATATGGAAGCAAGTTAGCAAATTATTATAATGTTGTAATATATCTATTTCTGAAACAAGAAATGTCAGCTACATACATGCGACAATCTTGTTGTTCATACCTTCCTAGCAATTGCTTGATGTGACAGAGAAATTGTAAGCTGCTGATATCGAGACTTTCCGAATACGAAGCCGCTTAGTAACTCGGTAAATGTATTTTCCTTAACACGGCCAAAGAGTTAAATTCGTATTCTTCTTCTTCCTCTTCCTCACTTTTTCTAAAAATTACTTTCAATTGCCACGTTCGACAAGCAATTTCTCAAGAGCCAATGCCCTATCACCCTCCACTTCATTACTAACAATAATTCATTGAGTAATTAGCTTATTTGCCGAAAACGAAACAGTGTGCCATTTGTCAGTGGAATAGCGGTGATTATGTGAATAACAGTTGCAGTGAATCCCGGCTGGGCTATTGAACCTTGTCAGCATTTAAAACTGTACAATCAGCAAATTTAATTCCTGAAATGCAAAATTGGCAACGTAGGCGACCTTCTAGTGTGGTGCTTTGGTCAACGGAAGTGAAAGGGGAAGATTATCGCTTATCCACTTCTGGATATGAACGAGCACTACTGCCTCCTCCCTCCCCCTTTCCCTGCCGTTGACCGAAGCACCACACTAGAAGGTCGCGCCAGTCGATTACATTCTCTGCTGATTTTATCGTCGAAGATCTATCTATGATGTCATATTCTTGCCAAGGATATGCCTCAAGCAACTAGAACAATATCAGGGAGTACGCTACACCCCCCGACACCCCCTAACACCCTCCATAGACTTCGACAACACCCCCCTAAGGAAAATTTCTGAACACCCCCCCTAAGGGAGGTGTTCTTTCGCAACATTTAATAGTGAGAAATTCCTGGAATTTCGATTTACGAAGACGGCAGTTATGGTAATACACAATCAAATCTTGGTAGTAGTTTTGCATTTATTCCGAAGAAATAGCTTCTTTTGAGCTACATTCCTTTGTCACCTCGCAAAAATCCATCAGCAGCAAAAGAAATGAGGCAGAAAACAATAAACATCCCCGTATGAAAGCATCTGTTTGGTGGCTGCTCCCTGCGGTGTTAGAGTGCAGAGATGCTAGACTCACTTCAGATGCACTCATTATCAATTAAGTTGTTTTGTGTGCACAGTGGAAAAGGCGGAACGCCTCACAATGAAGAGGAGAATTATTGAAACAAAGGAACTAAGTTTAGGAGCTCGTACATATGCATTAATTTGTCTAATTTAAGTGAATCTTTGCTTCATAACTAAATTAATGGAAATAAAAATAACAGTGTTTACAAACTTGATGCGACGACCTTTCTAATACCTAACTCTGTGTTCTTCAGGGTTTTATTTCATCATATTATCATTCATTCAAAAGAAAACAGGTAAAATCCATCTATGTCAACGCTAACGAACATTTTGTGAAACAAAAGCGATATGAAATGAAACACCAAACGGCCGTGGCTCAATGCTTTGGAGTTGGCTTCGCATTCCGGAGGTCCAGGATTCCATTCCTGGAGACGGCCATCCTGACTGAAGTTTTCAAGTCTTATCAGGCAAATGCCGGGATCATATGTTATTTCAAGGCTATGTCCATCCGTCCAATTTCCTTTCCCATTGTTCATGCTTGTTGTTGTTGCTAAGCTCCAATGTAAAATAGTCTACGAGATACCCGAAATAAATAAATCTTCGGAAGTCTGTGTACAGACAGACCACAAGTGGCTGGAGACAAATTCATACGTTTCCCTACGTAGGTGCCAGTTAAATAAGGAATCATTCAAACACTCACTCATTTGTGCCAGACTTCGGTACTCGAACTCGTGACGTACAGACTAGCACAAACACACATACAGACAGACAATAATTAAAAGATCTTTCTTTTTTGTTATCCTGAACGTGTTACGTTGTCGCTAAAGATAAAAAAGAGTCCTGAAAAATTGTCCTTAGTCAAAATAGTATGCCACTGGCTACATAGTTTTTCCGATTTTTTATTTAACTCTACTCCCAGATGAAAT